>JAHWFP010019660.1:0-56266 GCA_023313725.1 Lithobius niger
CCATATTGGACAACGTCTCAGCCGTGATCTGTGATTTTTCAGTTCGTCTCGGCAGTGGGTTTGCTCTTTCCATAACTGAACTTCTTTTTGCTGGTAAGCGTTCAGTAAAGTTCAGAATTGAACAGGATCATCTATATGAACATTAGTTTGCTTTAGATAATTTAAATTACTACAAAAATTAATTTATTTTGCCTAAAATGGCTAGGTGGACCTAGTGGATTTAAATTAAATTCTTTATTAATGTTAATGGCTTTCACTGTTAGGCTTGAAATCTGACTGGCCAGACTGGTTCTGTCTGTCCGTAAAATTGTCTGGTAAAAGTTAATTTAATCTTTTTTAACTATACATTCTTAGTTTTACAG
Organism: Lithobius niger; assembly: GCA_023313725.1. Lineage (NCBI taxonomy): Eukaryota > Metazoa > Arthropoda > Chilopoda > Lithobiomorpha > Lithobiidae > Lithobius > Lithobius niger. The sequence goes on from JAHWFP010019660.1 coordinate 363, forward strand.
AATTTGCCTGTTCATAAATGGGTTAGCTTAGGGGAAGTGAAGTTTATTGTTAATGGGGCATCTTTACATCCTAATGCCTTGATTAAACTGTTACCGCCTTACAAGAACATATTTAAAAGTTTATTTCCGTATCTGGTTGGTAACATACGCTTCGTATAGTACGTAAAGTAGGGACGTAGGGTGTCACACTTCGCTATCACGGCATAATTTTGTAAGAATGTACCGAGCACATTCTTGGTTGCAGAGCGGAGCCCAGGCTACTCAAAAAAGTTCTGCTATACTGAGCAGTATACACCAAAGTAAATTATGTTTTAATAAAAATAATGAAGGTACAAATTTGGTTATTGCATCTGGTGTTAATGTAATGAAGATAGCTATTAATTAACTTGGCTGCAGCCCCTGGTCTTACTGCTAGCTGGTTTACTAGCATTAAAGTTTGGTTTCTCTTTGGGCGTTGCTGGCATAAGTCGCCCCTCTTATATTCTAGGGTTACAGCTTGTAAATTTGATGTTAATATGAGGCGTCACTTTCTCCTCTCCCCTTCCAATTTTGCTTTAGTTAGAAGTTATTGTAATAGCTACCTCCATTTCTGACCGAGCTTATTGTAGTTAACATTTTATTTACAACTGCATTTTTGGTAAAGTATTGAGTTTGTCAAAAAGTGACTTCTTGTATATGGATTTATTCAAGGTTTACATTATAATCTTGATCCCACCATGCAAAAGAAAAATGGTTTGTTGAATCAAAAGCCTGATGGCGCAGGTACATACATTGGACCTGCATGACCAGAAAAGCATTAAATAATTGTAGTTTGATACACACATTTTAGCAAGGGTTAATCCTTATAAAAAATTAAGTATTGAATTAATTGTCCCAGTTGGCATCGTAGACTTTCAGCCTAGCTGCTGATGTTTTTGAGTCAAAAGTTCATTGGCCTAAGATACATAGAAAACTGTCAAAAACAGCGTTGTGTAACTCTTGTCAGTTGGTATACCGAGCATCACTGATCAGTGATCATGCTCAGCTTGCAGGATTTGTTTCGGTTATAGCTCCGATATTTTAGTTCTGTACCTGACTTCACTACACTTCGTCTAAATTCCGTTTTGTGTATTGTCCTTTATGATGTTCCCAGATCCTTCGTTGTTCTGCAATAGCGGCTAAAAAGGTTGGAGACATTACTGACATCATGAAAAAAGCTTTGGCTGCGGACAACGAAAAACGGTAAGTAGTGAATCTCCACATCAAGTTTAAAGTCCTGCAATGTTTTAAAACATTATTCTTTAAGAGAAATTCTGTTGGTTTATGTTTACTTATAGTTTACGCAAGTCGGTTTGGCTTCTTGTACGTCTATTAGCCACAGAAAAAGAAAACGGCAAGAGAACACAGCGGTCGAGTTAAATTATGGAAACACTTGCTTTGATGTTCTGCTTGGCAGACTGAGGCTTGACTACAGTGTGTTTCGTAACAGTATTTTACGGGGCAAATCTGAGACGCGACTGTGAGGCCACTTCATTGATAGCCTACAAATCAACAATACTAAAATGTCTGCTGGTTGATTATTTTTTTAAGAGCCAAAAACCATCATTCAAGCTTAAATTAGCTAGCCGCTCCAAGTGTCCTTTTTATCTTGCTAGGCAAAACATGGATTGCTATAGATTCATTTGTTTCTCATCGCATTTTTTATGCTATAACCAAAATTGAAAGTGACTACCTTGCAGTCGTGTCAGAATGTCCAATTACATGTTTCCGTAATTTAACTCGATGTATTGTAATTTCTTGTCATGTATTGGCATTAAAATGGCGGTGGTATTTGAATCACACCACAGAGCTTTGAAACAATTGTTTATTGGATGCATTGTGTCAATATTTGCCACTTTTTTCTGTGTGTACTGGATTCATAAGAAGCCAAGCCAAAGGCATAAAGGCCAAAGGCATTGGTATAAAACATAAATCAACAGAATTTCTCTTAAAAGCAGTTCAGGCCTCCTGCTAATTTCCTCCTTTTTCGAGCTTTGAAAGTTAATCCTGCAACACATAACATTGTATCAGACTGCGCTGGAGAAGCATTGTGCGAGGGGGCTAATGCCAATGACTAGAATCATGATTAAATAATATAGACGCATTTGTATAATTACTTAAGTAGAAGAAACGCCAAGAAAGTGCATAACTAAAAAATTTTATGTCTACTGCTGTTAACGACACCTCACGTAAAAGCCATCGTATTCTCCAAAATACATTTTTGGCACGGACTTTGAGGTCCCTGGGTGTCCTGATAATAATATTTGTTGGCACACATTCAACGTACAAGATATTGTTAATAATTTTGTTTTCCAATCCAAGGTGCACACGACAGCTTTAGGCGATCGCATTGTTCATTGGCCTAACAAATGGGGTCACAGATATCGTTGGACTGATTTTTACTGCGATATGATTTATGCTTCTGGAAGTGCAAGAGGTAGAAAATGAAAAAAAAAAACGTTAGTCTGGCTATTTTACTTTGACTGTTAAACGTAAGCCTCACTTCAGAAAAATGCAACGCCAAAATCAATCCAAGTTCACTGTTACGGAAACTTGGGAATTTTCGACTATAGCTGCGAACAGTCTTCTTCAGGCAAAGTCAGCAGACTTCCACAAACGTCCAACACACCATCCACCAAACTTTCTCATCTGCAACCTTTGAAAGGTACTTCTTTCCTCCACTTCTTCTGGCCACTTCTAGGTTGGCTTTTGCTCCCGGTCAGCTTTCAAGTACACTGTGTGTGTGAAGTTCTCCAAGTCACTGTTGGTGTTCTGGTCCTGTCTCAATGTAGATGGGAGGAATTTCTGCCAGCTGTTTTTATGCTTGTAGCACAGTTTCGATGTCAAAATTCGTCCAATATGTTGGTATGCAGATTTTTGCGTGTTGGTGCCAAACCATATTAGTTTGGCAGTGTTGAATGGTGATGGCCTCCAATCCCCAGAGCTGTCCTCCTCTGTACGAATCGGATTTTAACAAGACTTTCATATTCTCCCAGTAGGCTTGATGCTTGGTCTTTTTACGGCGCAAGGCTACAGCGGTCCATTGGTCATTATAAGGATGGTGGTTTGTGCATGTTCTTTGGCCCGTATGCAAAGCTTTCTTTTTATCTTGCTTACGTAACCTTGCGTCGGGTGACTGGGTCAGGGCGCTCTAACGCCCAACTGCTGGGGACTATGAGAGCGAAAATGAAACGCATTAGAAGTTGGATGATAACAGCGGATGAGGGAAAAGGGTGGTTTCACAAGCGAAGGAGAAGTTACTGATTTGGGTGTCTAGTGAGGGCCATCAACGAGGCGATGGCAGATGGCCAAAACCTGGCAGAACCCCCTACGCAAGCAAGAGGGAGCGAAAGAGGAGCCAGAGCTACCCCCTGCTGAAGTGATCTATTATGTGCCGGGATGTGATGAAAGAATTAAGAGGGCTCTTGGAAAACTGGGTGTCTGTTGTCATTTTCGTAATACAATGTATGTGCAGATGGTGTTGGGAAGCAAGCTCCTTCAACGCAGAGGAAAGAACAGGAGGGAAGCGGTTCCAGATCTAGAGCCCAGTAGATAAGCCCAGTGTTCTCTCAAGAACAGGAAGTTCTACCGAGGCCTGTCGAGGAGGTGAGACACGGGTACCAAACAAGGGCAAAGACGAGGAAAGAGGAAGGAGCAGGTGGTACAGGAAGATCAGGGGCCCGAAGTCAGCACTGGAGGAGTAGAAGTGGAAGTCGTCACTGTTCAGATGGTGGAAAGGGTGGCCTCCTCCACGTTACGCAGACGATACAAAAAGAAAGATTTGTGAATGGGTTAAAGAACATGCACAAGCCACCATCAACAATGACGACGTAATGTAACGTAAACCTTTAAAAAGACCAAGTATCAGGCTGACTGGGATTTTAACAAGAGTGGATGTCTTGTTAAGATCCGATTAGTGTAGAGGAGCACGCCTCAGGGAGTTGGAGGCCATCGCCATTCAACACTACTAAGAAAATTTGGTGCCGCTCATAAATGCACAAAAATCTGTAGGCTATACCCTCATATTGGATGAATTGTGACACTAACTGAGCTACAAGCTTAAAAAGTGCTGGCAGAAATTCCTCCCATCTACTGTAAATCGTGGATTAAACGCCCATGGGCTTATGCAGTTAATTTGGCAAAAATAGGGGGTGGGCTTTAAATCAAACATTATCCATTTTCTAACTTTTCTGGACATCTGTTACAGAAAATTCGAAGCTTTCGGACGATCTCTGAAAGACCAATTTTTACATGCTTTTAATTGCTGTGAAGAAGGGTATAGGCTTAGGTGAGAGATGCCCAGGCCTTGTGAATGTGCAGGTGCTAGTTGCTAAAGGAAGAGTCCACTAGTACTATACTTTGTTCCACATTATGTTTTCAGAAAACTGACTGTATGATGCCACGTTTCCTTGCACTACGAATGCAAAAACATGTCAATATCACACATGTAGCGTCTACACAGTTACTGTTACAGACTATGAGTGGAATAATTACGTGTTTTTTGTACTCATAGTGGCGGAAAACAGGTATAGTACAGTCAGTTTTCTGAAAACATAATGTGGACCAAACTATACAGGGAGGGAGAAGGGGCCAGTAAACATAGCAAGCAGTGCTATCTTTATTCACATTATACATATAACTTTTAGGTAATTTTTCGTAGAAAAACGATAATTTGAGGGGTGGGCTTTAACTCCACTATTTCATGATTTTGACTTTACAGCAGTTTAGGGGTGGGCTTTTAATACATGATTTACGGTATATCGAGACAAGACCACAACGCCAACAGTGACTTGAAGAGCTTCAGAGACAGTTGATCTTGAAAGCTGACTGGGGGGAAAGGCCAACCATGAATTGGAGGGAAATTCAAATGTAGAAGTAAAAGTTCATTGGAGCCGTATGGTGCACGTTTGTGAAAGTCTCCTGACTTTGCCCGACGAGGACTGTTAGTTCGTTCGTAGCTATGGTCGAAAATTTGCATCTTTCTGTAGCAGTGAACTGGGACCGATTTTGGCGTGGCGTTTTTCTGAAGTGAGTAATTGTAGGTATAAGTTTGTTTAAAGGGGCAGCTGATCACTTTCGCTCTCAATTTCCGAAGAAAACTAAGTGAACGTCATACCGTTACAATAATTTTTTGTGAGTTTCAGTGCTTCTACTCCCATAACCCACTAAGAAGAAAGTAAAACTGCTTCCTTTATAACCTTTTTTGTCATTATAAGCCCCATGACAAAAACTTCTGAGGGAGAAGGGGAGGGGGATTTTTAATTGGGCCCTCGGTTGGTTGGGGGGGGGGGGCCCGCGCGCCCCCCCCCCCCCCCACCACCACCACCACCACCACCACCACCACCACCACCACCACAACCAAAATAAGGCCCTTACCAAGGATTGTATAGGTTTAGTAGAGTTTGAGACTTGGGCGAAGCCTTCTATTTGGGATTTGGGTTTGAGTTTGGGAAATCATTGCTAGTAGTAGTAGATTTGATCGCACATCTTCTGTTTACAGTTTTCATCATCCTGTGCCGTACGAAAGAAATTTCTTCCTAAAGTTGATCTAATTTTGCTTTACATGCATTTCTTTTCCTTGATGCAATTTAGCACTGCGTGAAGAGAGCCTCTTGGAGTACTTGTGGGGAAGAAATACTTACAGTATAATAGTCCCGATAAGGGGCCATTCAAAAACCATGTGGCCGTTTTTTAAGCCATTTTTAACCCCCCGGCCCCCGGGTGGGGTGATGGGGGGGCAGAGCGTGGACCCCCCAGCAAAAAAAAAACCACGTGGCTCATAGCCACCCCCTCCCTATACTTAAAAAAAATACCATCTTAACGTGTTTTTGACAAATGCGGTACCACTTCATATAAAATTTGTTATTGTGCTGTACTAAATTTGATGAATTGATAGTGTCCGATACGAGAAGCCCATCGATAAGTACCCCCATATTCCACTTTCGCTTTTAGACCGCCCGCACACTGAACGACTTGGCCGTGCGGCCAGGTCGCTGCAGCCAATGAGAATGCTTACCGTTTATGTAAAATCACGCATTAATCATTGTCAATGGCTGCAGCAACCAGGCCGCGCGGCTAAGTCGCTCAGTGCGTGGGCGGTCTTAATTATCGTAGCCGTTTGATTCATTGTGTGAAATATTTTCACCAAAACGTTTGGCGATCTGCAACGACTGCTAGACTAACCTTCATCCGGGATTTGTAACTGAGATGGACAGTAGAAAATTGTAATGTAATGCGTTCATTATTACGTAGGCCATCACTGCTTGAATTGTCCCAGTGAAGCACTCGACGTCAGCCGCACACTATTTAAATGAACTTAGTCAAGGAAACGCATTCTTACATTGTTGAAAATTTCTACGACAAGCCGCAGAATCTTCCACCACTGTGCGGGATATGTAGTTCGATTGACTGGGGTCCAGACGTTAAAGGTCGATGTAGGAAAAATCTGTCTCAAAACAAAACTTATTAAGGATTCCCGCCAAGCTTTTTCGGCCGTGTAAAGTCGTGATCTCAAACGCCAAGCAAATCCCACCGAGTAATAGTTCTAAGGTTAAATGAAATATATGAAAATTGCTTTCTGCGCAATTTTAATTATTTCATTTAATGTTTGAAGTCTTAGTGACCCTGAACCACTTGACCAATTAGAAGAGGCCTTATGAAACAGCACATCCCCAGAGAAATACCTGTAAAATGAGCTAAGAACCAGCTTTATCCACCGCATGGAAGAATTTATTTTCGTGATACAAAAAATGGCGTTACCAGTAGCCAGTAATTAGGCAAATATCAACATTATTCACGTCGGTTTTTCAACGAGAAAACATTAAGCTGTGTCACTAACAGTGACTTTTGTGTAGTCAGGCTACCAAAGTCTCCCGATCAAACAAGTTTCAGCCTTTTCAGCCTATTTATCAATAAATATCTTCAGATGGCTGAAAACACCTAAACTACTTTTGCTGTAAAGACACAACGTGTCTAGTGGTCGCCATGCTCATATATATATTTTATCTGGATGTTATCGTTAATCTTGTCGGGTGACACGCTAGCGTGAGTCTTGATATAAGAACAATGTAAGTCTGAGTGTGATGCTATGCACAGACTTTTGTACGGTAAATGAACTCATTCATTGGAGATTTTGGCTTTGGATTTTGGCATTGGCTTTCAATGCAATAGCCACGTGGCTAATTTCGGAAACCCCCCTCCCCCCATTGTGGTTACTTGTGGCCGAAAGCCGACCTCCCCCCCACTCCCTGGCCGGCCACGTGGATTTTGAATGGCCCCTATAACTGTAAACCTTAGCCTGTACTGTACTGGTTTTAAGGGTTTTGTAATTGTTCTTTGCCTTGAGGCAAACACTGCGGTTAAAAGCTGTCTGTGTAAAACTGTAACATAACTGCATGAGAATTTTTTTATGTTATTTTTTTTTAGTGCTGCAGGAGGTGACATTGGATTTGCACGTGCTGTTCGTGCCGATACAATACTCGGTAGCAAACATGAGCCAAGTGTCATTTTCACGGAAGATGTGCAAGAAATTGCTGAAAAAATACAAAAAACAGTAGAAGTAAAGAATGGAAGTAAAGAAGCGTATCCTTTCTGATACTTATTCAATAGAAATTATGCTTATTGGTACTTCACTGTATAACATCCGCTAATATTTGTACACGAGGTGAGGAGTTTGTTTTAGTCGTCCTTCCTCCCCTCGGTTTGAAAAAAATATTGTTCCAGCTTTTCAAGGTGGGGGGGGGGGGGAACAAGATATGTTCTGAGCTATTGCGATTTTTTTTATTAAAAAATTAACAGTAAAGAATTAAGCATTCAATTTTTTTTGTTCTAGCAACTTAATGTAATAAGATCATAAGATTACGCGCCTCAATTTTAATGCCCTAATAACTTAGTAAGACCATTAAAAAAATTGGGGAAGTACCAAATATCTATGGATTTTTGTCGCTTTTGTTGTATTTTTTCCATGTAAAGCTATATGTATGCGTAAATTAACGTTAAGTTATATTAGAGAAGTTCAGTTATGCAACAAAATCTATTGTGTTATAAATAAGTTGCAAGCCTCACTCTGATGGTGATACTGTATTATCATTGCCATGGCAGCATCCATTAACATAGCTATGTGGATAGTTTTTTGACATGATTCGTTACCCGGCATGTAGACGTAGTATTCGGTGTCGCCAAAATAAAGAATTTCTTCGGAAGAAACAATTCTTCTCGTGGCTTGTAAACTCACACTGTTGACCATTTTGTTAACAAGTCAGTCGAGCCAAAATCAACGCCCTATTTAATTTAAGGTCAGTCGTACCACTGCATTTGCAGATTTTTTTTTCTAGATTGCTTTTAGGTGTGCTCGCATCGCACATGATGTGTAATGCCCAGAAGCAAAACTTTCTGCCACTGTCTGCGACACCAGTTGTCAGAAAAAATAGTCTGCAGCTAATCTGTTTTTATCGTTTGATTACCCACAGGTTTATTGGTTTTTATGGAATAACTTTTCATTGCTTTACCCTATTGATCTGTCTATTTCACCAATGGAAAGGTCTCGTCGAGACGATTAAAATGGTGTGCGGGAATGTCAGAATCAGTCAAAAATTGACGAATCGTCAGAGATTGGCCAAAATTTGTCCACGGTGCCTTTCACTGTCCTCGACTTATCGTCGCACGTCGCAATGATTCTGCTACGGCAGTGTAATGAGAGAACAGGTTTTACTGTTTGTGTTTGATGTTGTTGCTCAGTGGCATCACAAACAAAAATGTAGTCAGTTTAAGGATTTGTGTTTGATTTACATAGATTAATTTAAAGTTTTGGTCCTGGCTGTTAAACTCCAATCACCAGTCAACCACTGCATAAAAAAACTGCCAATTTCACCTACTAGTATCGTCATTTCCAATTTTCAACGAGACGAGACTGAAATTGTCAAAAATGCAAATCGTAGTATGCCTTCTAACAGCAGTTGGTAATGATGTACCGATAGCATTTTTATTTTCTGTTGAACCTATACCAACCCTATCCGTCCAAAAAAGACCAATTTACGGGAAAATCTTGCCAAACCAATGAGCGATGTTAGAACTTCCCACTCTTTAGAACCTGAAGCCTGCATCTTCACAACTTTAATACCATAGTATCGTAAACTTAAACTATTGTTCTTCAAGCTTGCATTATTGGAAGTATCCAAATCGAGCGCAGTCGAAGTTGCTGCAGGAAGTGTTTCGCTCGTTTATGCTTTTGACACTGATAATTGGCAATCAGACATTGGTTTTGATGTTTGACAAGTGACCGGCTTGCAATTTTTGCTAATCAGGCTATGACCAGCCGATATCGGTTCAGCTAGATCTGTTCGGTACATCCTTACTAAGGACATGTAATTTCTGCGATTGTGAGAAATCGCAAATTTTGCAATATTTTCTCTAAATGAGTTATGAAAATTATTCTTGATGTGGTAGGTAAACAATCACCAACCGAAGCAAAAACACCCATTTAATTATCGCAAAATTCAGTAAATGTCGCAAAGTGCCACAAATTTCCAAAAATAGTGCGAAATTTACTACAACAATGGTTTTATTTTTAATGAAATAAATTTAATGAAAAACAAACCAATATAATTGATAAATAGTTACTGGAACAAAATTCCGGCAGCACTTAGCGACTTAACGACTTCCTTGGTGTTGTTGCTTCCTTATGCAACCTTTTCGCTGATGACTCCAAGATCTTCTGGAGGCTAACAACCAGCTCTGATATCGTGGTCCTCCAGCGTGACTTGAATGCCATCCAACAATGGGCTATTGTTAACAAACTCTCTTTAATGCTGATAAGTGCGAAGTGCTCCTCTTAGGCCACAACAATCCTCAACACACCTACCTTCTGAATGGTTCTGCCCTAAAGCATTCCATTCAAATCAAATCGCTTGGTGTCATTGTTCCTGAAACCTGAAGCCTGAAACCTGGAGCACAGTGCATCGTTGCAAACAGTGCCCTTGGCCAAATTAGGCATCATTTCTCTTTCCTTAACGTTGCACCATGAGGATGCTTTACACCTCTTTAGTACGCCCACATCAGAACTATTGTGTTCAGGCATGGTGTTCATTTTCGGTCAAAGACTGCATCATCATTGAGAAGGTACAAAAGCGTATCACGAAAATAGTCGCTGGCCTTCGTGACCTCCCTTACCTGCAATGACTGGAGGTCATGAACCTTCAAGCGCTGGAAAAGCGGCGGCTGAGAGGTGACATTCTGCAGACCTACAAGATTATGCATCAGGTTGATAAACTCCCCAAAGAGAATCTCTTTGTCGACCCTCCGAGACAGTCTAGGGGGCCGGACATCCCTACAAATTTCACAAACCGTATGCTTGCACCCTGTTGTGTGGTTCTTTTTACAACCTTCGGGTTATCAATGCCTGGAATGCCCTTCCTCGCGAAGTTGTGTGCGCCCCTAGCCTCTTGCAAGGCTAGGCTGGATCGCTATTTGGCAGCTTAAACTTTTCCCTTCCCACCTCATAGTTTTATCACTCTGGTGGTATATTACTATATTTTTATTATGTTGTCACCGAAGCAATACTTAGGTGAATCCACACTAATTAATGCTGTTGTCAGAAGGTTGTCGTAAGTGAGCAGTCAATCATCATCAGCCATGTACGTGGCATATATTTGTTACAAAGTTGGGTTGCAATTGTGCACTATTTTCATGCTCCATTAGAACTTTTGTTACCGTAAATTTTGTTATTATACAAGCCTAGGGGATGCCTTTATCGAATTCAGTCGTCATATCCATCATCGCAAAATTGCACAAATATCCTGCAAAACTGCAACAAAACTCACTGCAAATCGTGCCTAGTATTATTGCGGAATTTACATGTTCTTAATCCTTACTAACTGCAAAAATACGTCTTTATCCTTTTTCTATTTCTAGCTGGTTAGTCCCGGCAGCAATTATGAATCTTATATTTGTTTTACAAGAAAGTGTTGAATAATTTTTATGTACATGTATGTCTAAAGAGGTTGTGAATGATTTTTGATTCATTACAATTGAGTGGAAGATGTTACGTTCAGCATTATTTCCTTAACTTTCTCCAGGGCTAAAGTGTCTAAAAAGGTAAATGAAGAGAAGATAAAACTTGAAATATCGAGAAATACGAACAAATTTTTTAGAGGAAAGTAAGTCGGCTAAATGTCAGAGAAAACTGGAAAAAAAATGCAGTAAAATCAGAAACGTTTAACGAATGGCAGTCTTTTAATAAGACATCCTATTTTTTTTTTTAATGTTGGTTGCATTGTTTTTACACGTATACTGCAAGGTTGAATCAATGCAACTTCTATTGATCTGATACAGCATGATATGTATTTTTATGATACTGATATCATTTAGGATGAGTCTTATGGTGCACTTCCAATTTGGGTTCATGGCGGTCTGTAGACAATGAACATGAAGTTCTCAATGAGCAATGTTAAATGTGTGGTATCTATAAAGAATTTCTATGGATTACAGAGTCCAATTTATTGAATATCTGCAGATTTATCCATGCAGTATCTGTACAGCGAATAGACATAGTTGTAAAATACAGATAACACAATTATGGATTGTGTCTAAATGTTCATGAAAAAATTTCGATTTCATGGGTATCATTCAGTGTTTATTGGTTTTAATACGGGTGATACTCTCACGACGTTTTTGAAGTTGAGTTTTGAGAAATTTCTTAAAAATACAAAACCGACGCTCTTGACTGAAAGTTCATATTGATCAAGGGAAGGTCACATAAAATTTATCCAACGAACGAATAAACCTGTGATTTCATGCCAATTGTGAGCGTGTTTTTCTTTGGTTTACATCACTACCATTGCGCTCGGTCATTTTCGAATTCCGAGTACAATGATAGTGATGTAAACCAAATGTTAGCATTTGGCCTGAAGGAGGCAGTAGGAGGTTTCTAACGGACTTCAAAGCTGTCGGAAATTTGCCGGATCCCAGTGGTACAGTGAAACCTCATTAAAACGATGTTCAAGGGTCCTTGAAAAAATAAAATTTTATACCAGGTACATTGTTATAAATAAGGCTGTACCGAACCGAACGAACCGAACCGAACAGAGGGTGTTCGGTTCGATTCGGTGTTCGGTCTTTCAAACGCAAAATACCAAACCGAACACATTTTCACTTCTAATCGACGGATTTTGATGTTTGAATACACCATTTTGAAGGTTTTTTCGCCAGCTTTCCGTTGGTCCAAACCACAAGTCCCTAGCTCTAACAGTTCAGAAGTAATATGGGAAAATGTAAAAGTAGTGGATATTTTTTTATGTTTAAACAGAGTTTCAATATCTATGGACTTACAAGTCCATGTGAAAATACCTATATTTGTTAAGAAACTTGGGCTTTGATGAATCTTTGTGAACCGAGTTCTTTTACATTTTAGTTTAAGATAGATTGGTTTGGTACATTTTTGTTCGGTTCGGAAGTGTTCGGTGTTCGGCTTATTTAAGGTTTGTTCGGTTTGGTTCGGTTCGGCTGAAAAATTCTCGTTTGGTACAGCCTTAGTTATAAACAATCACTTTTGCATGCATTGCTGATTAAAAGGGCCTCGCAAATAGAATTGTTATAACAGGTTTATTGTTGTAACGAGGTTTGACTATATTCGTTCGTTTGAGATGAGCGTTTTTCTTTTGTGTTTTTCCCTGGAGATTATTTCTTCGAAAAATGTCGTTGTAGTACATACTGTGAAACATTGAATTCAAAATTATACGTATTTCAATAAAATTGGCGCATTTTCACATCATTGATTAGGTCAGTTTCGATGATGTGAAAATGTGCAAACTTTGTTGAAATTAGTACAATTTAGAATATTTCTTGGATTCTAATGTAAACATCAGGCCATTTTGTCTAAAATTTTGTATTAGAATAGCAATATATTTGCAGAGCTAACTTTAGGCTTGAAGACTTGGATTAGTAACAAGTTTCCATTGCAACAGTGGGCATCTCGTTAACGTGGGTATTCCTTTTTATGATTTTAAGGTGCGTCGGGTTAATGAAATGAAACTGGCTGTCAATAATTGCAATAAAGGTAGCAACTCGGTGAATATTATTGCTGCTCACTTGTCATCTTAGTTCACAATGTTCCCTCCATTGTGTTTCTTCATTTATCGGTTTGCTTGCTGGAAACAAGCAAGGCTATCCCCACATCGGAAACTGAAAACAGAATGGCTGTTAAAGAATCGTCCATATTTACTCTTGACTTTTAATAAGTTTACTTGTCTGTATTATTCTTACAGAGTCCTGCTGTGTTCGGTGTAGAAGATGAACAAAGCAACACTTGGTGCATTTCCGACTCTGATTCAGATGAGGAGATTGCTGAAATGGATGAACCTGCAAAAGCCAAAAAAGCAGTTGTAGACACTGTGGAAATGAGTAAGTTTAATGGTTACACCTGATGGATGTTTGGCACTTGTTTGATTCGATAGTTAACAAATTGACCACATCTTATTGGAACAGGCGAAGTTTAAAAGGGAGTAAACGGGACGGAAATCCAATGGGCTCGAGATTGGTTAAATAAATACGAATGCAAACCTATTTACGTTGTCTTTTGGACGTGTATGTCAGACTGCCTGAGTGGGGATTCAAACCCACAACCTCTGAAACCAAAGGCCAAGGTCCTATCGCTGAGCCAGACTGACACGCCCAAAAGGAAATGTCCATAGGCAGCATTTAACACGCACACATATACATGTAGACATGCACTTTTCCAATCGCCACTGGAGGGACGATTGATTGCGCGCCACATACCAGTGAAACCAAAAGGAACACAAACCATTATTTCACACTTTCTTGTGTGTTCCTTTCGGTTTGACTGGTATGTGGCGTGCAATCAAGTGTCCCTCAAGTGGCGATTGGAAAAGTATATGTTTACATATATATGTGTGCATGTTAAATGCTGCCTGTGGACGTTTCCTTTTGGCCATGTCAGTCTGGCTCAGCAATAGGACCTTGGCCTTTGGTTTCAGAGGTCGTGGGTTCGAATCCCCGCTCAGGCAGTCAGACATATAAGTCCAAAAGGCAACGTAATTAGGTTTGCATCCGTATTTGTTTAAAAAGGAACACATTGACTCCGGAAAGTGTTAGTTAATGCTAATTAGTAATTTTTATGGGAAAAAAGGGCATTTTATTTTAATTTATATTTTATTCAGCAAAGCTGAAAGCTTGAAGAGCTAATGTAGTAACCTAAAAAAAAAAAAAAAATACATTACCATTAAGAAATACTGATTGCATCTCTTTGCATATCTCTTTGCCTGGTAAGATTAAGCAATTAACCCCAATCTTGCCCCTAACAGGGTCCAATTCTTGAGTCGTTATTGCACCTGTCGTTATATGTACACAATAAATTGTATAAAATGGTGTAGCTCAGTAGATAACTTAGCAAACCAAGAGTTCTTTTTGTAGTTTGGAACCTTTGACAAAATAATCCGGCCGTAAGCCCAAGCAGATTCGCAGTGCTGCCGCCAAAGAATGCACATTTCGCGAGTAGCGTGTAGTTAACGAACTTCGGTTTTAGTTTAAAAAAAAAGTCGCTAGTTCTGAATTGTCTGGTCATTTGATTGGCTAATCTGACTCAAGCGGGAGTGGTGATGCTGCGAATCCAGCAGGTGCATTAAGACAGTATTTTGTCGGAGGTTGTATGGCCTTTAAGCTTTGATGACGTGTAAATGTTGCACATGATCAAAGCTTAAATTATAATAAACCAAAATGGCAATTTGTTATTTACAGTTGATTTGAGCGGAGACAGTGAAGAAGAAGATGTAATGATATTGCAACCGGAAGCAATAGATGAACCTGAGTAAGTAGTGTTGCAGACACCAGGACCCTAGGTCATTTTCCGCTTAAGTGACAAGGCTGTTTAAGCCTTTTATTTTTTCCGAAGTGACTTTGAATTTAAGGAGCAGTAACTCATACATGTAGAATCTACCATATCCTGGTATCTAGGATACACGACAAAATGGCCATCATCAGACAAAATCATGACATTTTGTGCACATTTACTAATGCTGTACCGATCAGCAATTTTTCCGCCAAACTGATTCCGATCCATCAGCCACAAATTGATTGGTGTACCGATCCGATTTAACCGAGCCGATCGCTACCGATTTTAAGAATTTTTTTGTCTGACTTGCACAAACTTGTAGGCTAACAAATTTGTAAGCTAATGCAAACATTGGAATACTTTTTTTTTTTACCCAAATAAAAGTAAATATTTGTCCGTTATTAACATTAGCCTGCACAACGTAAAACATGTAAGCCCAGCCTAAATTAAAACAAAAGCTAACGTAGAATGTGGTGAAACGGAGTTTATTTATTGTCAAGGGCCTGGCAAAAATTGAAATCTGTAGGTTTTTGTTTGCCGAACCGATTTTTGCCGGTAACCACAAAATCTGCCAAAATCTGTTCGGTATATTCTTAACATTTACCCTTGAAAACTCATTTAATCAGACAATTTTGCATTCTGAGCAAACAGTTTTATTCCTTACTATCTGCAAAATACTAACCTTCAGTATGTACTAAAATCGTTTCGATTTGCTTTTCTTACCCAAATTTTTAAACCCCTTTAATAGTTTAAAATCAGCAATGCAATGAGGTTAGCCCAACTGCCACTTGGGGCGTTGTATTGTTGTCTTCAACAATGCAACAACAGCCATCTATTCTCACTTTCGTTTCGGGTACTTGTACCAGTTGGATGCATGGCAACTTGTGTCCTGCGTTTCCTGTGGTTTCCCACAGCTACCCGAAATAAAAGTATGGAAAACGGGAAGCCCTGGGGTCCGGGGACTTCCCGTCCTGTACTAGTTTGAAAACACCCTACGCTGGATGTTCATCCTGCGTGTTTGGAAGGGAAGGATGTGTATTTTCACTGAATCTGCTGACATGAAGTATTTTTTAGTAAGTTGTTAATTTTTACTAACCTGTGGGGGTTAGGCCTAACCCGAGTGCGTTAGGCCTACGTTTTGCACGATATCTGGAATCGTCTTTTCAGTAGTTGATTCTTGGTCGATCATATTTTATTTTATTTGTGGATATGTTTCTGCTTCTTTCTAATTGAATAGATTGCATTTTTGAGTTTTTTAAGTCAAGTTTTTAGACTTGCTCGTAGCATGTTGCATGCATTTTGAACGCTGGCGCCGTGCCACTTCTCCATGTTCTTCGCCAGCCAGCGTTCTTGCACTCTAGGCTTGCGGATAACGGCCACATGAAAAGCCTGGCCGTGATTTCTTCTCTAAAACGCTGTTGTCATTTAACAACGTTTGAAGCAGAAACGATTGAAATTTTCGGACAATGTTTTTTAAATTATCCCCCTATTTTTCATGCATCTCCAATTATTTGGTTTGGTGGAATTTTTTAATTAATTATTTTTTTTAATTCCTGGCTGATCTATGACACTACACTTTAGCGACTTTGAGCCAAGCGTCATCGCCAAGATCATTTCTTCATTTAAAAAAGCTAAACAGGCCTCTACACTATAAAAAATAGAGGCCAACACTAATTTTGGCGAAATAGGCCTATAAATACAAAATTGGAGGCCAACAGTTTTCGGCAGTTCACAACATTCTGGATACCAGGTACTTTGGTAGATTTTGCGTAACAATAAAAAGCTTCAAGTGACTGCTTTACAAACTCATTTGGTTGGCATCTCGTAACACCTTCACGCTCTACTTCTCTTTTTGTCAACTTTGAGATTCGCAACAGAAAGTCCACAAGAAAACAATTAAAAACGGTTGTCAGAACTTCAAAAAAGTAGAGTTTTTGGTTAGATTTATCTGAAAAAAAACCACTGGTACTTTCAAAACTAAAGAATCTTAGTGCCATGGTTTAATTATGGAATAGATGTGACAAAACAAACTATTTGTGTTTAAACTGTTAACTGAAAATGTTGCCATCAAGAGAGCTAAGCATAAACAACTTTTCAAGAGCGAGTTTTAAGCGGCAGCTGTTTTATGTGCTATGCCACTATTGGATTGTTTATTCGAGAGCTTTCAAATGGTGTTAATTTCAAAACAGTGCTTCATTGTTTCTTACTTATTTGCAAAACGGATTTTAATTTCTGTTTAACTATTCTCCTCGGAATCGTGGGAGCTGCTACCTTGGAAACTCGAAAGCATAATCGCGATCTGCAACCTAGCACCAATTATCTTTGTAATGGAACCTTGCAAAGAAATAATATGCGACTAAAACTGAAGTGCTAGGCTTTTTAAAGTTCATGGTCGAGTCCGTCCAATGCTTGCGTTAACCGAAGACAGCATTATCAACTATGCTGTCGGTATTTGGTTGGTTACGCCTAACACGCACGTCGCCCCATTCGATTCCGCCTCATGATCATCTAGGCCTAAAGTTTTGCAAGGACAGTACCAAAAACCTGTTTTACGCGATTATCTAATGAATTATACTGCAAAGCACTAGACTGTTTTGAAGCTACTGAGCAATTGGTGGAGTTTTAACGACTACACAACACAGCTCATTGATTAAATTTTCTCCTAGTATGTAAAATCTTGTGAATGGCTGAATTGGAATACTTTAGACAGATGCTGCATGAGTTAGACAAAATATCACCAAGTATTTCCGACAAACCGGACGCAAATCTCTACGAGTTTTAAGGTGCGTACATGAAACTACTGTTTCCAGCCCAAAATCCACCGACTTGGTCATGTTGAGCAATAAAGAAAATACAGAGCACAGGCACATCGATTCACGCTGGTTGATGTCCAATGCGATTGCTAATCCAAGATGGTGATGTATGCTGGAAGGGGAGCATAGATGGCACCATATTCACTTTATTTTAATTTTGAGCTTTAAATAAACAGTTTAAGCGATCAGATCAGTTGCCGATATTTGTGGTACCGGTATTGGTCGCAACTTTCGCTGAAGTATCGATAACTCTGAAACCATTTGAGATAACAGCCCACGGTTTGCTGCGTTTTTCTCAGGAAATCACTGAATCTCTTCTTAGGTAGCTTTTAACTGTTGGTTGCCATTGTTTTTTTATTTTAATAATTATTGGACTCTTGAAGAAAGCTGCACCTTTTACAAAAAAAAATTAAGAATTAAATTTTGAATATGTATATGGGTAAATCAGTAAATTTTTTTAAACCTGGATCTGTGTTGGTTTCATATCGGTAAATTTGGTATCAGTGCTTCCTTGGCAGAAACTTTGCAACAAGTACACTTACATGGCTTATTAAGCAAATAATTTCGAAAATTGGAGGGAAAATCATTATCCCTGGTAGGTTTGTTAGGATTAACTAGTTGAACAGTGTTGACTTTGAATAAACTAGTGCTCCAAACAGGTAAAGGTAATTTGTGGAAAATTTATTAGGAACAGATTTTTTTCCACAAAGTCAAGTTTAACAGCAATATAACATATTACGGTTTTGCTTTTTCAGAGAACCAGGTCAAACAAAGTCCAGAGGATGGTATAAGGCAGAAGCCTTTTTTTAATCATGTTTGTATACCGTGAATAAATTATGATTATCAAGAATATTTTACTATTTTACTTGTAAATAAAGAAACTGTTGCAAATATGATTGTTGTCGTTCTGAAATTCAGTACCGTACTGTATTGTGTTAAGTTATTAAGCAGAATATTAAAGCAGTTATTATTAGTTAAGTAAAATCTTCTTGGGTCTATGCAAAAAAAAAAAAAAAATATGTCAGCCTTGATGCTGCGTACATCCTAGCTTGGCAGCTTAGGTCTTTGATGAGGGAACTGAGCACCAACTCATTACCAGGAAGGAATTTGAATTATTCAAGCCCTGTCTCTTTACAGAAAAGAGGCAATCAGATTTCCAAATTCAAATGCAAGATTGCCTCTTTTGACATCACCCGGATGCTTTGGATGTGGAATCTAAAACAATTTGCAGATGATTGTTTAAAAGTAAAATCCTTTTCAAGCCCTTCTTCGTGCATGACTTAATAACAGATGAGCGCACACCATGGAGTCAACTTTCTTTGACGCTGGTTATGACACGAACTGATTTGACAACCAGCAGTTTCTTTGCTGTGAAAGTACTATACCTGGCAATTTTAGCATCGCTGTCTCAGTGATGCTGTTGGTTGCTTGAGACTTGAATTGCCGCCCCAGTTACCCTACCACGCATGCGTTTGCGTTGTCCTCCATATATAAGCTGGCGGCTACGAGGGCTCGCCATCTCTTTGTCTCAAGCCGCTATGGCAGCTTGTTCTGTTGGTCCCTTCTTTCGTCCGTCATCACCTCCGACTTCGAGCCTGGTTTTTCATCTACTCCCCACTTGTCTGCCAAGGATGACTATCCATCCTTCACTGGACGTCTAAACGCCTCTAGCCCTGCGCGTCTTTCGTCCTTTTCCTACAACTTTCCGCGATGCTCCCAGGCTGCCGTCTCTTCCAGCCCGCATCCCTCCCCTGGCTTTCGTCCACCTTCTGTTCGCCAGCTCAAGCCACTGCCGGATGAGGCCCCGACCCCGCACTTCGGCCCGTCTACGGTCTGCCCATAGCCGGTACGTCGCCGTCGAACCGGGGTTGTTCCTCTGGCCTCTCGCCTCTCTCGCCACGTCTTTGCGACCCACCTGGCCAGCCGTGAATACTGTTGTGGACTGGATCATCCATCTACGGCCCCTGCCTCCGCTCCTCCGCCGTCTTTTGTCCGCCTCACTGATGTCGTAACTTTCTGGCGCCCCACTCATCGGCCCTTTTCCGGTCTGCCCATAGCCAGGACGTCGCCGCCGAGCCGGGGTTGTTCCTCTGGCCTCTCGACCCACCTGGCCTGCAGTGAATACTGTTGTGGACTGGATCATCCATCTACGGCCCCTGCCTCCGCTCCTTCGCCGTCTTTCATCCGCCTCACTGATGTCGTAACTTTCTGGCACCCCATTCTTCGGCCCGTCTCCGGTCTGCCCATAGCCGGGATGTCACCAACGAGTCGGGGTTACTCCTCAGCCTCTTCGACGTTGACGATCCGGTCTTTCCAGGCCAGCCATGGAAACAATCGTGGACCGTACCACTCATCAACGGCCCCTATCTCCGGCTTCCACGCCGTCTTTCGTCCGCCTCTGATGCCGAAGCTGACCGCACGCTCCATTCTTTTCCCGTCTCCGGTCTACCCATGGACGGGATGTCGCCGACGAGTCGGAGTTATTCCTCAGACCTCTCCATCGGTGAAGATCCATCTTTCCAGACCTGCCATGGAAACAGTCATGAACTGCCTTACCCATCGACGGCCCTTGCCTTCGGCCCCTTCGCCGTCTTTCAACCGAGGCTAACCGCATGTTCCACTCTTCGGCACGTCTCTGGTCTACCCATAGCCTGGACGTCTCCATAGGGTCTGAGTTGTTGTCCGAGCCTCTCCTCCTGCTACGGGAAGCTCCACTTCTCGCTAGTCCTGCCGGCAGCACTTGTGAACTGGTCCTATCATCAACGGCCCCCGGCCTCCGGTTCCGTTGCCGTTGTCTGGTTCGCCTCTCCAGTGCCGTGGCTGTCCCGTAACGGGTTGTGGACCCGTCTCTCGTCCGTCCGGCATTGGTCTGCCGTTTTCACGAGGAAAGCCGACCGAGTCTGATCTTCTTGTTCCAGACGCTATCGCCTACGCCTTACCCAGATGCTGCCGCACTACGCCATGCTGAAAGTCGGCCAAGCCCACGTCCCTCGCTCCTTACACTCGTTCGTCTTTCACCCGTCCTGTTCGGGTGTTTTCCTCCCGCACCATGATAGAGGGTTTCCGAGCCAGCGTTCCTCAACACCTCGTCTCTCATCCGCCCCGCTCGGATGTTGCTGTTTTGGACCCTGACGAAAGTCTGCAGAGCCTACGTTCTTCGCTTCACACACTCCTTCGTCTTTCACCCGCCTTGTTCAGACGTTTTCATCCCACACATTCCTCACTCTGGGCAACTCGTATTTCACCCGTCGCTGCTCACAGGATGGAAAGGGCCTGCCTAGCCACCGCTCCTCGTTCTACTCACTTTCTCGTCTTTCGCCGGGTGCTGCTATCTTGCACCACGGAGGTGACCTGCCGTGCCGTCGTTTCCCGCTCCACGCCGACTCGTCTTCGCCCGCTTCACCCGGGGTTGCCGAACCACACCGTGGAGAAGACCTGCCAGGCCATCGTTCCTCACTCTTCTTTCGTCCAAGTCCTGCTAGCCTCCACTATGGTGAAGGTCAACCAGACAACCCCGCTCGGCCTACTCCCTCGTCTTTCATTCGCCTTGCTGTTACGCCAGATCCTGCACCAGGATGTAGATCACCCAAGCCCTGCAGCCCAGTTAATCTTTCGTCCGCTCCTCTGCCAGGTGAATCCGGCCTTCTTGACCGCCCGTCTCTCGTCCGGATTGTTTCTACTCCAGACAACAGCGATCAGCCGTGACGCCAAGAAACCCCCACTATGAACATTGACAGCCTCACAACTCGCCAATTCGCATCCTTCTTCCGGACTCTCCGGCCTTTCAGCCACACCACAGCAAGCCAACTTCCCACTCTCCGGCTTTCGGCCGGTGATTAGGCCCCTCTTCCCTATCGATGGAATGCTGCCGACGTCGGGATCTTGCCGCTGTCTTGACCCGTTCAGACAGTCGTAGTAACCATAACCGTCTCTTCCCCTTTCCAACAACCGACACTTGGATTGGGAGCTAGACTCCTTTCTGCTTCGGGAACAAAGACTCGTAACCAGTTCCGTCGCCTCCCGACTCCCCGCCTTGTTCATATCGAATGAAAGCAGCGTGGCTTTCATACAAGATTCCACCGCCAGGCGCGCCACCTCCTATTCGCATCTGCCTCTCGCTTCCGGGGTTTTTCCCGCCTCCCACCTCCGGGACTTTCTTCCCCAACGCTGTGTAGCGTCCCGCACGTCCACAACAACCACCTGAACGTCCTGCCTTTTTCTCTCACCATGGTAAGAGCAAAAAATCCAAGAACATTCGATGATAAACCTGACTTTTACTTCGGCCGTACTCCAACAATCGACGGTCCGGGCAAGTGCCACTGTCCTGGTCTCTTCAACCCCCAAAGGATCGACCCTCATCGTGTTTATCAATACCACCGCAAGTGTGACTACGTCCTTCGTCCGTGTGCTATTTGTGTGACTATCCCACATAAAGACTGGCAAGAAATTGCCCATCGTCAACTCCTGTCCGCCACCAGGAAAAGGCAGGAAAACATCCACAAGGAGATGCTCAAAAAATGCAAGTCAAACCCGACTTCAGTCACACAATCTCCTGCTTCGACCGTAGCCACAATCCCAGCCACCCCAAGGAAGAATGACGAAGTCTCCACTCCAATGTCGCAGCAGTCCTGGCTTCACACTCCGATTTCTTCAGACACTCCAACAAGCACCGCGACCTCGAGTCACCCGGTCTGGGCCGGGGCCCCCCCCCCCCCCCCCCCCCCCCGGGGCCTACGGAGACAACCCGGTTATTTTTGATGAAGCCCCTTCTGACTCCAATCCATCTATTGTGTCCCTCTCTCCAACGGAATCCACGACATCACAAAAAGTCCTGGTTGCCCCTCCAGAAAAGCAGGTCTCACCATTATATGGCCTCGACCATGAGGAGGTAGTCGAAGTGGACCATGAGAAGATTTTTTTTAAACTTAAGACACAAGCTGCGTCTCAATGTTCATGCCCGGGAACAATTCAAACGGAACACTAAAAAGGTTAAACCCTACCTTCTACACCTTCAGGATGTGATTTTCCACCAACACTCCCAAATTTCGTCGCTCACCACCGAAAACAACAAACTGAAGGCGGAAAACGCCAGCCAACTGAAACAGCTGACGGACAATGGTTTAGCAGATGCGCTCCGCAACAAACCTTCCATCATCACATCCCCCACCACTCTTTCTTCTTCTTGGATTCTCCATCCGATTGACGATCTACGCAAGTGTGCTCCGTGCTACCCACGTTTTTCCAATTTCCTACACCCAGCACGTACTTCTGCTCCACTGGATCCAAGACTTAAATCGGATCTCCCATGTCGTCCAGTGGTATATACCATGACAGGGGCATCACCAAACCCAAAACCATCCCGTCTGCTATACTCGACCTACGCCAATCTCACATTTCTAAAGCATTGGACTCGATCGCTACCACCACTCTCTCTCATGACTTGCAAGCATATTCCTTATGGCAATTTGACAGTGCCCCAAACTCTCTCCCCTGCTCCCGAACATGGTCCCACTTTCCTCATCGCCCACGGCTGATATTCCATGCTCCCCTTGCAGAGCTAAGGCTCGCCACTACTGCTTGGGGCTACGATCCCACCCATCTTCTCCCTAATTCACAAATTCAAACCCTGGCCGGCATCTAAGTTACTTTTCCACTTTCGATCTAAAAAAAAAAAAAAAGAAAAAAAGATTAAAAAGACGTCGGTCAATGGGGATCCTTATTTTCAGTTTTCTTAACTTATCCAATAAAAAAAAAAACGAAATTTATCGCAAATCTATATTAACATTTTCCAAATGTGACTCTCCTATGAAATCACCACTAAATCAAAACCCGTTCCAGTTTTCGAATCAACAACATTGAAATTCTGAACCTGTTTCCGGTGATCTCCTCAACCTCACACTGAAGAGCTCCCACTAAGCCTACCGAGCTTCCGTTCGTCGTTCACCATCCAAAGCTGAAGTGATCACCACCATGCATTCTCCGCCCATTCATTCTGGAGAGGCCACGCTGAAACTACAATTGGCCGATGTTGCCTCACCTCACCGGAGTTACTCATCACCAAAGGTAATGATCACCTCCTCGCTTCTATAAACCTCTTCTTGATTTGAAAGAAATATAAATAACCCACAGGGAAGGCTAGTTCCTCTGAAGTCCCCCCCCCCCCCCAGGGGCTCCCTTGAGCACGAACTTCAGGTGATTCCGCCTCAGAACCCCAGGGAACTCAGTCAAAAAGTGCCCGCCATCTAATTTGACGAGGTCTGCTTGGCAATGCTAAAATTGCCAGGTATAGTACTTTCACAGCAAAGAAAGAACATTTTGCCGGCCCCCAGCCAGGCCGGCTAAAAATTGTTTCTTTTGCTGTAGAAAGTACTATACCTTAGTCCCTCCCTGCCTCCCCTCACGGGTCACCTTTTGACTACAACGTGAGACAAAGAGATGGCGAGCCCTCGTAGCCGCCAACTTATATAGGGAGGACCACGCACACGCATGCGTGGTAGGGTAACTGAGGCGGCAATTTAAGTCTCAAGCAACCAACAGCATCACTGAGACAGCAATGCTAAAATTGCCAGGTATAGTACTTTCTACAGCAAAAGAAACCATTTTTAGCCGGCCTGGCTGGGGGCCGGCAAAATGTTCTTTTTATAGCCGACGAGCATTTACATTACCTGTTTTGTTACCAGTTTCCCCCTTATTAAGCATTATTCCCTTAGAAGTTTGAAAGTTGTCTTCCCTGGCGGGCTCGTACGGTACGGCGCATGCGTGGGCTAGGGCCAGCTTATATAAGCTCCTGTGCAGCGTCCTGTCGGCATCATTTCTCTTAGGGCTATCACCACGCGTGGTCTTCCCTTGAGCATCCCCATTTGACGTTCCGTAATCTCGTTCCTAATTCCATTCCGCATACCGCCGTACCGCGGATGGAAGATACCTCCGTTCTTGCCTCGTTGGCAGCCGTTCTGCTTTCTAGCGGCTGTTCGCTGTTCATGGAAACTTTTCCTACTACGAACAGTCCGTCCTTGCCCGTTCCGGGTCTACCGTGTTCAACGGCCGTTCCTCTTGGATCTTTTCCACCTTCAGCTTCCATTCCGGTATCCCTAAAACTGAGTGCTACACTCCATTTCGAACCTTGCGTTCCCTTCCAACGCTCAACTGTTCTGACTTCCGCCGGTCTCTCACCAACGCCACAAAGCCTTTCAATTCATTCCTCCACGAATGATACTTCCTTGCTCGATTTGGGCTCTTCACGTCCACTCACCATTCCTTTGGCATCCCTCGCCGTGCCACAATGCCTTGGGACTGTCACATCACCCAACCAAGACTCCACTGTATTCCTTTCGCAGTCGTCCCAGCCTGCGCCAACTCTACAACACGGGACCATACAAGACGTTCCTCATTCTGGTCATCCGCAACGCTCGTTTGAACTCAAAATTCCCCGTCAACTCTATATTTCACAAGCACCAACCCGACGTTCCGGCCGCATCCCTGTAGCTTGTTCCTTCCTCTACAGACAACCACGACAACCACCGTCTGCAGTCTTTCCTGCCCTCCTTTCTCACTTTCTGGCGGAAAGCCATAGGGGTGCTTTAGAAGGTTTGGCTCGACCGCAGTCCCAGCTCCACCAGTCTCGGGTATTCAGTTTCGGCGTTCCCCGCGCCCATCCTTCCGTCACCCGTCACTTCCGTTCCCCTGGGGATACATGCTGCCTCCTCTCCAGCCTTCGTTCCTCCAACATCACTACGTCTGCCGTTCCCGTTTCCAACTTTTAACCGTTCCTTTTCCGTCCCTGATGTCATCCCGACGTCCCGTCTCACAACTTGGATCCTGGTCCCTCATCTCACAAGGCTATCTACATCAACCTCCCTTATGATGTACACTATACAGTCCTCGGCTACACATCCCCGGACTTCTTAGCTTTGTCACCTGGCTCTCCTCCAGTTCGACGTTGCCGTCCTGTCACCATTCCAGGCATCGTTCCTCGACGTCCCTCATCTTTGGTTGAGACCTCCTCCGTCTCATCAACTGAACGCTCTCCTCGTCCATCTTGCACAGATGTCATCACCCCACCAGCAGTTTTACTGTGTCCTTCCCGTGCCTTGCCTTCTGCAGCCGGTTGGTCACGAACAAACTAGGACACTAGGACTGACACAATCCTACCTTCCATCTCACAGTACCACCAACACAGCAGTACAGCCTGCTATTTTATGTGAAAAAAAAGACACGTCCACCACATTCCACTTATTTTTCGGACACTTCTACACTTCAAAGCACACCGTACCGTTCCTACTTCACAAGCTGCAAGACGACCATCCCATTCCTACTAACATCCCATCCACGAAGACTTTCGTCCGCTGTCATCATTCCTCAACAACAATCGACACCATACCCAGACGTAACATGTTATATGGACAATTCGCAAAGGACAGGTTGCTTTGACCCTTCCCTGCCTACAAACTCCTCCGAACACGGCTACCACAAACCCTCGCCAGAATTATTCCACGTCCCGCCTTCCACACGGAGCGGCCTACTGTTGCCAGTCCCTTACGCTACTCGTCTCGCGTTCTCCTTCGTGAGAACCTGCGTCCCATACCTCCTGCCATGTGCACTCACCAGAAGGCGCCACCAGCTGGGGGCCTAACGCTCCCTCTGCATTGAAACTTCCCGCGCCCAGCCTACTGTCACTTTCAATCAGCCACTTCGACGCCATGGACGACTCCTCGTCATCTGAAGGATCGCTCCCTAAACAGGAAGAACTTTCCGTTCCCCAGCCCTATCTACACCAAATGCACCTTCGCACTTCCATGCAAGTGCCCAGGATTCGCAAGTACCAGCAAAAAGCCTCATCTTGAACCTCATTCGAGCTGCCAGGTCCACCGGTCTTGTGATGGCGAAACAAAGAAATGCCGCATTTGTCTTTCCATTTCTCCCTCCAAGTGGGTTATCATTAAGAAGAATCGGCGTCTCTCTAAGCAACGTGCCGAACGAGCGCGCCGCCACCTCCACTCTTCAGACGGATGCACCAAAGCAACATTTCCCGCCGACTGTGATTACCCCAAAACCATCAATTTTGAAACGACCAGCACCCGCTCACATCCCTCTACCTCGTTCTCCAAAGAGACCAAAGCTCCCATCCATAGATGCCGTCCCAGCAGTTGCCGGAACCTCTGGTATACGTGCTACAAAATCCAGCGTCCCAGCTACTAAGATCGTGAGAATCAAGACGGCCCGCGTTCCTCTGGCCCCACCCGTGCGCCATGGTCCAATTACTACCCCCGACAGGACCAAAAAGAAGGCCTTTCCACCTACTTCCACAAACGGCAAGACTGCTCCCCCCAAGCGTCCTACATCGCCAGCTCCACCTCCATGTTCCAACACTACAACACAACAGACATAATCCCCACCAGGAATTGTTCTGTTCCCGTCGGCTTCTGTGTTGCGCGAGGCACTGACAAGAGGCATCCACCTTTCCGCCAGGGAAACAGAAGACCTTAATTTTTACATAGATTTCGTCCTTTCCTTTGCCGACAAGTTTGCCGTGGAACGTGCCGCTTTAACTGACCTCCCGTCCCTCAGACAGGCAGCTGCAGCTTCTGACACGTTACGTGCCGAAAACTCTATCCCGCATGCACCAAACGAAGCTAATTACTAATGAACTAGAAGTCGTCAACCGGCGTTATTACTCAATGAGAGTAAACTATGCTCTGCTACGGTCACATCATTTATTGCTTTATCCCATCCCGTCGTCTCCTCCATGGCGAGCGTATTATTGTGCCCGTTCCCGGACACGCCGTCCTCATAACGCCCCCGCTTCACCAGCCGTTCCTTCCCCCGGACGCCGGACTTAAGCAACGCCACAACATTCCCCATCCGTCCGTGAACTACACACGGCTGCAGCATCACCTTTGCCGTTCCCTTTGCACGATCCCTCATACACCGCTCGTCGTTCCGCATCACCCTTAGCCAATCTACACATTGTTACCACATTACCCACCTTTCCTGATACTGATCTTCTTGCCGTTCCCATCTAACAATACATTCACTTGCTTTTGGCTCATTTTGGCCACCCTCATTATTCCTCAACGACATGTCCGATTCTGGATTTTTTTTTTTACAAACCATCTCTAGGTGTACCACTATCAACGTCAAAATCTGGTTTTAATCGATGCAGTGGATATTTCGTGATGCGGTCACAAAGGTCGCATTTGAGTGTATTCAAATAGGAACTCCGCTCGGCCTTCGGCCTTGCTTCGCTCCAAAAAAAAAGTCCCGTGCCTGCAACCCGATGATTTTTCCTGGACTGGGACCTCTCCTTGGTTCTGAAGTCACTCACTAAAGAACCTATCGATTCTTTGGCAAGCTGATACCTTCACCTCTAAACAAAGGAAACCGTTTTCTTAACAACGATGGCCTCAAACTTACAAAGCAGCAAGGCACAAACCTTCTCAATGAACCCTGCTTACTTGGTCTTTCTGAATGACCACAAAGCTGTCCCCCAACATCTTGTTAATCGTTCAAAGCTAAAATTCTCGGGTTGGACGATCCTGCAAAGCCGGTACAAGCTCTAGTTTTAACCTAATCACGAGAGTTAGGTCACTCCGCCCGGTTCGGGCTTTTTTCGAATTAACTATTAACGAACTGAAAACAAGGAAGATTCTGTGAAACTCCATCAGCAATGATCGCCAATTGGACCAAGGACGCAACCACAAATGGTTATGAAGCTTCTGACTTCATTAGCAACAACAGTTATGTCAGCGTCACCGGACACAAGTCAGCCGTTCCCACTTCTAGGGCCCTTCAGAATGGCATCCCCATCCCCGGAATCCTGCAAGCAGCATCGTGGAGTAACGCATCCGTCTTCACCTCCCTTTACGTCAGGGACATGCCCACGCATGCTGATGGACTGCACAAGCTGGGGCCCATCATCACAGCCAGAAGTGTTGTCCTGCCCCCAAAGCTACCAATGAAAAAACATCCGCCCTTTTCAGGGCCACTACATCAGAACGAAATCCTGAAACCTGCTTGATTTTTAAAGTGGTAAAAGCCTGTGACTTTTCAGGGCCCAGCTTCTAATCCTTGGGGAACCCGTCAGGTGGTGTCCGCTGAAACCAGCTGATGACCGGCTGAATAATGCACATGAAGATGTGGGGTGACGGGCAGAGCCGGAAGGGAATGACGACAAAGTGCTCACCCTGCCTTGACATATCAACTGGAAGAGGAGGAATACCAATGGATGAAGGGGAATATGCCAGTATGCTTGGTCAGGTCTATGGATACTGTGAAATCACCCAGTTGGAGAGCTTCGCGAACTATGGACAGTGTGTCCATCTTGGAAGTGAGCCATGCGGAGGTGAGAATTCAGCTTGCGCAAATTGAATATGAGACGAGGTCCCCCGTTCTTCTTCATGATAACCCTTGCAGGGTTGTGGAAACCCCAAGTGTCCAGACAAGATTGCCGAATCGTGCCTTTCTGAAAAAGAGATGTAACTACTTGGACCAGATTTGTTAAAATGTGGTAACCCCCATGGCAGAAACCTTTCCTGCATTCTGTAGAAGTATGGTTTTTTTGCAGGTTCTGCAGGATTGACATTATTGAAATAGCAGGATGGTGGTTATTATTGAAATAGCAGGATGGTGGTTATTTTCTGCAGCATACATGCTGTGACACCTCTTTTCTGCCTTGGGAGGGGGAACAACTTCAGAGGGGCATAATGGAAGCTGTTAATGTTTCTGCGAGTATAACAGAATAACACGTGGCCCTTTCCACAAGACTTACCCTTCCCCTATTTTCGAGGATTCTGCGCATAAATACCTTTTGCAACATTTACACACATTTGTAGCCAATTTCGTACATAGCATAACAATAGGATAATGTAAACGTTTGCTGCATTTCCACGTGTTTGAATTAATGCAAAACTGACTCGTACAGGAGAGCCAACATGGAGGCATATACCTTTAATTTTCAGCTACCCCCTCAGGTGTTTTTTCTCCCCACCTGGATATTTTGTGTGAACCATGATTTGACAATGGCGGGCGAATGCAGCATCACCAAGGAGTTGCTTTGATAAACAAGTGGGACAATATATGCCAAAACCACGACAAAAGTTTTAGTCATTGACACCAATCCAGTTACTGTGACACTACTGCATCCTTCACTTGTAAACCAAGAAAAGGGTAGTGTAGATAGCTCTAATTATAAGAAGCGAACAATGAAAACTACTACTTCCACATGGTAAAGGTTGTTTTTTTTATTATTATTATTATTATTATTATTTAACGTCTTCAGTAATAGTCTGTGGTGGCTGTTCATTTCATTAAGGGTAAATAAAAAAAAAAAACCTTTGTTTTACAGGACCGCCCACGTCTCCAAATATCATGCGCGTGAACTTTTTTTTATGAATTCGCTTCCCTTTCGAAACAAGCATGGTGCTCAAGATCAACCCGCAATAGACAGAAACATCTATCCGTTGTGTAAAGCTTGCGACACTGAATAGTTTGGCAAAGCCAATCAGAAAAAAAGAGCTTGATTCGAACAGAAAGGGAAAATGTAGGCCTACATAAAATTTTATGTCAACCTAGCAAAAAAAAATTTTTCTTCCATGTAAAATCTAATTTCTGGTTTAAAAAATAAAAATAAAAGCCACCCGCCCGCATGTTGCGTTTGAGTGATAAACTCCCGTAAAATAAGGTACTTATTTTTTTGTTGGCCCTAACGTCTTGAGTAATAGTCAGCTTGCTAGCTGTTTGTTGGGGGAAGGGGTGATATTACTACTATCAAACCCCTATAAATTCTTGCTACTATCCAAGGTGAACACTTTTGGTCAGTGTTAAGACACCATGCAGAAAACTATTGGCACCCATTTTTACTGATAAATTGCAACCACAAACAATAAGCAGTGCATTAGGTGACGGCAGTCTTTGCTGTTAGCGCCTTCCCAATAGTCTAAGCATAAAAGTTCTGTCAAATGTGAACCGAATGCCAAATTTTAACCAGATCGGGCGCATAAAAGATATCAGTGAGATTATCAGTAGTTACTGAAAAATTTCGACCAAATCAGTTGCATAAACTATTTCATTGCAGCAGTACACAATTTTATCAAAAACTTACTTGAATTACTTACATGAGCAATGGAATGCTTACTTAGATAAGAAGCTGCCCTGTGACATTGTTTATTTCGACTTTTCCTCACTCATTACTTCTTTCAAAACTCCGTACCGCTGTTATTCCTGATTTTCTCTATGGTATCCTCTTCTCATATTTAAATGACTGTGAACAGAGTTTAATCGGGATCTGTTCTTTCTGAATGGGCTTCTGTCTCTTCTGGTGTGCCCCAGGGTTGGTTTGGCCACACTTCTTTTTCTTTTTTATATTAATGATTTGCCACTGTCTTCTGTTTGCTGATGTCCTTAAGGTCTACTGCTATATTGATACCTGACAAGACTCCACCCTTCTGCAACGTGAAGTTAATTCCCCACCCACGGCAACGCGGCACCCCTTTTCCCGCTACCTCACAGTTTGTCCAACTATCTCCGAAGGGAAATTCGACATGGGAGGAGGGAGGGTTCATCCAGGTAAGTATTTTAGGATAAGTAAAATACTATTTTTAGAGGTAAAACCCCGTTTTTACTGCTATCCTAAAATACTTACCTGCATTATATTTTGTCACACCCAGACAGGTGTCGAACCGACGCCTGTAAGATCTATCTGGTGAAGAGGGGCAGAGCCCCTCTCCAACTATGTTTTACTATACAATCAAGGTACACTCTAATCTAAAACACGCTCACCCTATGCATTAAGCGCCGACACCATTCTCACCTCTACTTGTTCCCTCTCAGGTAATGGAAGATGAACATTTTCCTGTGCTTCCACCGCTCTGCTGCACGCACCTCCTCCAGCGGGGTGCCTACTGCGAATGACCAGGAGGTCGCCATTGCCTGTAGCTCGTGGCCGTTGCACCTACTCCACCGTGAGCCTCAATCATCTGGCAAATCCACCTACCAATAGTGGCCGGGGACACGGCCTCACGGGTGGGGCCCAGACCCCATGTCTGCGACCTTCACAAAGAGTGGCCTCCATGGTTTGTCTGATGGGACAGTTAGGTATCCCCTTGACGATACGCCATCACCTCTTTGGTCCTCGCCAGGTAAAACTGGAGTGTATGAATCGGGCATTGCAGTCTCTCAACATACTCTTGCCTCAGCAAAGGTGACATAGCTGCGACCACGATAGGGGTAGGGGTTTCAGGTTATCGGCCCTGAAGTCTGGTATACGAGTTGATGGATGCCCTATAACCTTTAATGGTAATCGGAGAGAGGCCTTGTTCGAACAAGTGGCTCAAAGTTGCTGCACGGAGGGACTACGAGGGTCCACCCCCTCCCCTTCACACACTACTTGTGCCAACCTCTCTACTTCCCCTCATACACTTGTTGCGTGGAGAACTTGTGACATTCAACAACATGGTCGGGGCTGCTTCCCCCCCCCCCCCCAGAAAACTTGCCTGGTGGAGTTCTGTTTTCAGTCTCCATCCGTGAAGATGAAACACTTGGCCGTTCGGGTGGAGCACTGTTCCCGCTCGTTGTAATAGGAGTCCGGGCACAGTGGGAGCAGGACCGGGTCCTCCTTCGCTGCCTCCCAAAGATCCACAATCCATGGTGCCGACTCCCACCAAGGCGCCACAAGAAGGAATCTCCTGTTCGACTCCCGAATCTTGTTGAAAACCGTCTGTATCAGGCAGAAAGCGGGGAAAAAGGTAACCGTGCAGGTGCTCCCAGGACAATCTGAGACTGTCCGTCGCTACTGCCTGCTCGTCCAGGTACGGGGAGATGAATGTCGGGAGCTGCGTTTGCTCTGGTGACAAATAGGTCGCTGTTCTGTTGTCCCCACTTCCAGAAGCGCATCACACAGGCCCTCGGGTGGAGCCCCGGTCGCAGGGTCACACCAAAGTTCACGCAGAGCTGGAAAATCCTCCCTACCTCAAGGTACAACGACAATGATCTGAGCCCCCCCTCCCCCTTGATGTAGGACACTGCAATGGTGTTGTCGGAAAGAACAGTCACTGTTGAATCCATCAGATGGGGCACCCAAGTCTCAAGAGCCCGGAACAGTGCCCTGAGACCCAGAATGTTGATGTGGAGCTCTCTCTCTTCTTCTGACCACACTCCAGCCGACTGTTCTTTCCTCAAACGTCGCACCCCAGCCCAGGGTGGATGCATCCGTGATGAGAAGCCACGGGGACTTATGGACAGGCAGGAGTCAAAGGTTCTTCAGAGTATCTTTGCAAATGCTCTCCTTCAAAGTACTAAGGCAGGAGTCCCAGCGATGGAGGACCGAATTGAATTACGTCAGAGTTAATAATAAATAAATAAATAAATAAATATAACTTTGACCTTTAATGGTCAGGATGACGGAAAGGCGTTGGCCACTAAATCCATTCCTAGTAAAAAAGAGAGAATTGTCAGGGATGGTAATTTCGTTTGAGAAACCTAGCAAGTGAATGTTCTTCCAAACGGCGTTTAAACACGCTCACGGAGGGTGCAATGACAACAACATCAGGAAGGGAGTTCCAAGCTCCGACAACACGTAACGCAGAGAAGAATTTCCTACAATCTGTGCGCGAAACGGGTTTGCTAAGTTTAAGTGAGTGGCCCATGTAGTATTACAATTTGCAAATGAGAAAAATTGGACATCAACTGAGAGCAGTCCATGCAAGATTTTGAATGTCAAAACAAGGTCTGCTTTGAGCCTTCGCAGTTCGAGGGGTTCAAGATGGGCCATGGATAGCCTTGTGTTAGCAGTGTAATTTCGATATCCATTAAGGTTACGCGTAAAACAGCGTTGAACAGCTTCGAGCCGGTCAATATCCTGCAGAAGATTCGGTGACCAGACTGGGCTAGCAAATTCCAAGACAGGGCGAACAAACACCTTATAGGCCCCAAATTTTAGTCTTTACACAGGCAGAAGTAAAGCAATGCCATACCATAGCTAATCTACGATAGGCCGAGGCAGAAATCTTGCAACAGTGGGTTGTGGATTTTAGGTCCCTAGAGAACCACACTCCCAGGTCACGCACAGAAGAAATTCCATCCAATGTGGTTCCAGACAGTGTATTCAAAGCATGGATTGGTGGCACCAATATGAAGTACATTGCATTTATTTACGGAAAGTGGCAGTTGCCAATCAAGAGACCACTGCACCACAGCATCAATATGAGTCGAAAGTAGGTATCCGTCCGTGAAGGAAGTAATTGGAGTTGATGCTTTTAAGTCGTCAGCAAATTTGAAATGTACAATGTCGGCACACCGCGACTCGGCGAAAAGGTCATTTAAATAAATAACAAACAAGAGTAGGCCCAAAACAGATCCCTGTGGCACACCACTGATAATGTCTCGAGAAGAGGACCTCGATGTGCCAACCTGTACACACTGAGATCTGCCAATTAAGAAACTTCCCAGCCTAAGAAGAAGATTGCCTCCAATGTGAAGCATCCTAAGTTTGTGAAGCAATTTAGCATGCACCACCGATTCAAACGCCTTGTGAAAATCGAAATACGTAACATCAGTAGGTATACCAAGATCAAATGCATCGGACCAGTAGTCCAGTGCTACCAAGAGTTGGATAGTCGTAGAGCGGCCCGGAAGAAAACCGTACTGACCTTGATTAAGGAACCCGTGAGAAGTAAGATAACGAAGCAATTCAGTCCTAATAATCGACTCCATGACCTTGCATGGCACCACTGTCAGGGCAATTGGCCTGTAATTACGTGATCAGAGTTGTTGCCATTTTTGAAGATTGGAACCACATTTGCATTCTTCCATAGTGTTGGTAATTTTCCAAAGGAAAATGATAATTTAAATAAGAAAAGCAATGCAATGCAAATTTCGTTGGCAATTTGTTAGTAGAAAAAAGAAGAAAAACTGTCCGGACCCACTGCATGGCTCGGTTTTAAGCTATGAAGTATGTGAAGACACTGGATCGGGTAAAAATTACCTCAGCTAGCTCTGTAGACTCCAAAAGGACCGAATTAAATGGCAATGGGATAAATGGTTATCAACTACAGCATTAGAGGCAAAAGATCGTTTAAAAGTTCTGCTTTATCAGTCAGAAGAAACGAAAACACCCCCAGATAGTAAGGGTGGTAAAGCACGTGAGGTGTGGGTTTTCGCCCAGTAAAAGCGAGAGGGCAGCTAAATTTCCCTCTTGAAGTACATAAGTCTCTTTACGATTGAGCCAGTCGTCAACCGCAGCCGAATATTGCGAACGACATTCATTATAAGATGCTAAGTTCGATGGAGACTTTACATCCCTAAGTTGATGCCATAGCCTAAGCTTTTTTTGCCTAGATTACGGATGTAATTTGGTAACATATTTAATTTGGATTGTGACCGACAATCTTGATTTTTAATGTGTTGTTTCCTGCTCCGAGATCGACATTGGTTAACAATTCGTTTGAGCAAGTTATGAAAACCATTCCAGACACTGTCCACATTTTGGCTGTATGAGGAGAGCCGTGCATTCCAATCAATGTTTGCGAGGTGGCTTTTAAGCAGCGCAAAGTCTATCTTGCCCAGTTGAGAAACAGACTTGGGGGCGCATGAAAAAACCGCATTGATCGTGAAGACAATCATGCAGTGATCACTGTTGCCAAGCTGCTCAATGCCATGCAGGTCGAAAATAAGACGATCACTGTCGGAGAAAACAAGATTGAGGATGTTGTCTCCTCGCGTTGGGAAATCAACCAACTGGGTTAGAGCCAGTGGGGCAATCAAATCAAGAAAGTCACGGTGGGGTTTATCAGCAGCAGTTGGGCCAGCTCAGTCGACCGTGGACAAATTAAAATCGCCCAAAAGAATATTGGAATAAGTAGGATGGATAAACTTAGGGAAAAAAGTACTCATATTTAAGATCGCCGGTTGAGAGTGGCTATCAGGTAAGTATCCCAGGATGATATTTAACCTCTGAACATGCAAAATTACTGCCAGTGCCTCAAGCCCAGCGCCAACTTCAGTTATAGCCACTTGGCGACCCGCACGCGATGGTCGGTCCCGACGGATAAGAACCCACAATCATTGCGTCAGTCACCCCCTCATGAAGCCATGACTCCACAACAAAGACGAGATCATAAGCACCCTCATAAAAACTCATTAAAATTCTTTACAACACTACGAGCATTCAGGTAAATGCACTTGATCCCCTCCATCATGGCACAACGTTGTGGTTGGGGAGGACTGAAAAAGGTGGGAGTACTCCCAACTAGTGCCGATTTTCCGAAACCAAGGGTGAGTTAGTTGCACCAGTTCTAATGTCACTCTGAGAAAAACTTTGCCCCACGTGTAGGGTTTCAAGAACGCTCTGGAGTTTAGACTTGCCACGAGCCGTTAGATGAAGTGAATCGCGTGCTAGTAGGGTATGGTCACAGCAAAACTCGTAGTCAAGGGAGGCAAAGTTGCACTTCAGGTCCACACAAACATTTCGTATCAAAAGATTGGTGTGAGAACCAGTTGGTCCTCACCTCTCTGTGTACGTACAAGACGAGGGAAGAGGCCAATAATGGTAATCCTTGACTTAGGGCGAGAAGATCGTATCAAACTTATGATCTCCGAGACAGTGTTAGCAATCCGATTCGGCTGGTTTGATGAAATGTCATTTGACCCAGCGGAGATCACAAATGCAGTTTCAGGTGTTGCTTCCTGCAAAACATCTGGAATACGGGAAATAATAAATCTGGCTGTTGCCCCAGGCCAACACTTGTATTGAGAATTAGAGCCAGACGCATACGTAAGAAAGCTTCTTACATGTGAATCGCCTAAGATAACTGTAGGATTTTGCCATAAAGGGCAGCTGCCATGGGATGCTGGTGTAGCTAGTAAGTGTTTTGTAGTTGTGGTCGAAACGACATTGGTACAGCTTGCAGCAGTTGTTTGTTAGCAGTTTTGTTGGTAACCTTGTTCACCTGTTCTCTTGATGTAGCAGAGTTGTTTCTTGTATGCTTCCCAGGTTTCTTTATCACTTTGTCTTTGTCCTTACGTACTGTGATATTTGGAGGTAGATAGTCCTTTGCGATGCTCATCAGATTGACGGTATCGCAGCACACAGGAGGCATAACTGGACATGTGAACTAGGGCGGCAGTGTCGAAAGTCTGGCCGAACACAGCTCAATGCTTCCCGCTGCTGCACCTTGGCTACATACGGTAAGCAAAGTTGAAAGCTCCACAGACGACACCTTTCCATCGCGATCAAATTCTAGCTGCAAGATGCACAGGCGATTCGTTGCATAAATGTGCCCTTATAGTACCGCGCCTCCTAAGAGAGGCCCGCCTCACTGCTTGGGAAACGTAGATTTAGTGCCGCTGCCAACCCGTCACCTTGTTGGGGCACAACAATCTAAGGTACCACATCATTCTGAGGGACAATGTGATGAGGTACCACACACTCCGCGGTACATTATTTTGAAGCACTTGCGGTGGAGGGTTAACCCCATCCTTGATGGAACTGCGGAACCCCAACATGCCCACCTTGTTGGGAAGACGGCCAATGGCCATAATATGGCCAGTTCCAGTAGCACTCGTACATTGGCAACGATTGTTCCGAATGTTGCGGTGTTCCCGACTGCGATAGCGCGGGGAGGGGCGCACTATTCCAGTCCCCGACAGCGACACCCCAAGGCCACCCAGTCAGCGGCTGGTTGATTGCCCGTTTGGGGGGAAGGGCGGCGTAACCCAGGCTACCCAATTTAGTCCATGCGTTTAGGTGAGGAATCCTCGTGACGTCCACACTTCATCTCATCCTTGCCTGAGCAAGATGTCAAAACGTTTTGAGGTAGATTTATCCATGAATAAAAGTTGAGAACGAAAGATGCAATCTAATACATCGTGATCCAAAACAAACTGCGGTAGCAGGAAAACGGGTGCTGCGTTACCACATCCCAGGGAGCAACCTTGCAAGGATCTGGAAAGTTTAAATATTGGGACGAATAGCATTTCCTTAAATAAAGCATATAAAATACTGTTATAGGATAGCAGTACACACAGTCCTAGCCCAGGCAGACACCACCACCGCAACCAGGCACTGGTTCACACCAGCTCCACCAGGCAATCTTCAACTGTGCTTATCCTCGAAGACCACCATCCTTCCCATTCCAAGCAATCACCGAAGTCAACAACAATGCCACCTTCGGGGGAGTGGACTGCGAATCTGTTCAACATTTGGGAACTCCAATGATCGGCTATTCACCACAAGGCATAACTTCCTACTTCCAAACCACCAAGCCTGAGCAGTGGATGCGCCAACATTCCCGTGGGAGCGCTTTTATGCCTACCTCTTCCCACCATCCTACAAAAGATCACCCAAACCCAGGGACTCCCAATTGCTCCAACCAAGAAAACTTCCACACCTGTGCACCCAAATCTCATGATCCTACACCGGCACTTCGGCATATTATGCATACTAGGAGTTCAATCACTTAAGCTGCCATCATAACCAAGGGCAACGATTTCTACAATTTTCAATTTTTTTTTTCAAAATCGCAGATTTAACCGAAATGGTTTTAGCTTGAAATTTCTAGGCGTTATGACCACCTCATCATGGAAAATGGAAATTTTCGCGGATATTCCTAATACTCGCCGACAATTAGGTATACATAACTTTTAAACTTGCGCGAATTCTAGATAGTTGAGACCGACACAAATTGTTTCGAACAAGCAAGCAACTACACCTTTTCAGCAGTAAAGAAAGCGATACATGTTCTCCCCAATACAGCTTAATTTGCCTCAGAACACGACAATTTTTTCCTGTGGAAAATCATTCCCATAAATTACTAAACGCGCCACAAAATACATACTCGGCTTTTCTCGAATTGTTGTACAGCCCTTGATCGATTCTGTTTTGGGGGGAACTCTATACAGAAGACAATACTGTATCGAGTACAGTAGACTTATGGCCACAACCATATAACGTTCGTTTTTGAAGTTTAGTGCCTCGTTGTGTTCTGAAGAAGGTGAACGGCCTATTTTCACCGAAAATTCATGGGAAAATATTTTTGGTTTGCTGAACTGTGTGGAGCATAAAAATTTTGGGGTAGGTGGTATTGTGTTAATCTTGCTGCTTCTACAGTAGACTCGATTATGCAAACTCCCTTTCTTAGGCCATGAAAATAAATATGTTTGGTTCTCGGGCATTTTCATTACAAAAGTAACCAGGCCACCAGGCATTTTATTTTATTTATTTTATGGAAATTAACTCAAGTCTGCTTTTAACTGCTCCAAAAACATGGATCTTAAAATTTTAGACCTGCAAGTGTTTACCTAATGTGGAGTAAATAATTGAATGACAAGTTAGGGTAAATAACACTTATTTTCAGCGAACTGAATTGGTTTTATATGTATCGTAATAAATTTAGTTTTCGCTAGCAAATAAAAAGCGATGACCAGGGGCAAATTTGCCCACCAGGCAGGGCCTGAGAACCAACTAATTTCTTTTTGTGACCTTACAGAATACTCAGAATTTTGCAGTTTTTTAGAGCTGGAATAAGCATCGACTTTGCTTCATTTATGTTCTTGGAGTGATTTCATGCAAAATTTTCTTTTTAGTAGTCTTATACAATCAAGCATACTTGACAAACATTAAAATTGGGAAAAGAAAAAAACTTTTGCTTGTTATCTGGATTTATCCGAACACCCTTGGTCCTAATTAGTTTGGATAGTCAAGGTTCTACTGTAGCAAGGCTGGGGGGGAAATGTTGGTTCTAAGGCCCTCCCTTGTGACAGTT
The DNA here is from genome assembly GCA_023313725.1 of Lithobius niger. Taxonomy (NCBI): domain Eukaryota; kingdom Metazoa; phylum Arthropoda; class Chilopoda; order Lithobiomorpha; family Lithobiidae; genus Lithobius; species Lithobius niger. The sequence continues at coordinate 39,791 of JAHWFP010019660.1, forward strand.
TTAGCTAAATAAAAAAAAAAAGTGAACCACAAACAGTTACTTTAAAAGAGAAAGGGGAGAGAAGCTTTCTTGCACATCCATTATCCCGCAGTTTCAGGGTTAGTTGTAGCTGGGATTTTGAAATAGATTAGCGATTTACTACCATAACCAGCCAATTTGAGATACCGGGTTACTCAATTTCAAAGAAATAAAAAAAAAAAAGCCTGGTCACCAGGTGACTTGGGCTTTAAAAAAATACCCAACCAAACATTTTTTCCCCCATGGACTAACAGTAAAACTCGTACAGCTTGCATGCTAGCAGTACAAGATAAAATTCAATACCGACGAGATTTACCGAAATTTTATTTCCTACAAGATACAAAATTTTTAACATGCCAAACTTTGTAAAAGGTTTTCTCACCGAATAAAATTTCACAAACGGCGTGATGCACGCTCAAGAACCAAAAAAATACATACTTTACACCTGGCGTTGGGAATGTACACCAATAATAATTAATATTCTCACGCTCAAGATTTTACAACACTGGTTTTATTTTTTTCTTACCAACCTTAAGCGATCAGTAACAAACTAAACAATTGGGCAGGCACGAGATTTTTTTTTATAACTACGACAGGCAAATCATGCCATTTTAACTACATACGACGGAGTAAGTAATAAATGATTATTACAAATACAAGGATGATAACCTGAATTGCCACTAACCGCCTTCACTGCCATGCTAATGAAAAAATGGTGCTAAAACTTTTCTCCTTTAATAATGAAATGCTAAAATGTTTAGACGGCAATGCAGTCGGTTGTTTGTGGAATCCATTACATGAAGTGTGATTTACCTTGTATAAAAAATTAGTACACAGAACAGAGTGAGGATGTTGCTGTGTCAAACCACAATTGCGCACAAGACGCTCTTGTGGCGGGGGGGAAAAAAAGTTGTGTGAGAGTCTTGTTATAATTTGTAGGGAACAGAGTTGACCGGAGCAAAAAAAATGCTTTGCCGGTCAAAGTAGAAACAAATTTCACTTAAAAACAAAGATGTCCTCAAACGGTAAACTTATTCCGCCTTGCGTTATTTACATTCAAGTTTCCAGCCATGGAGCCTCTTGTCAAATGCACTACTGGCTTAATGCAATATTATGGTGGTTTGCTCTAAATCCCCTTTTATAAGTACAAATTAACAAATGGATGAGCATTATTTTCATGTGGATATTCATTCGTCGTCATCTTCATCATCATCGTCGCCTTCTTCATTTTCTTCTTCCGGTTCTTCTTCTTCCTCTTCCTCCTCCTCTTCATCATCATCAGATTCCTCCTTTTTCTTGGCAGGGGCCTTCTCTTTTACCGGAGAAGCCTTGGCTTTCTTGCCCTTATATGCTTTGATTTCCTGCAAACAAATCAGTAAAAACAAAATTAAGTACACTAGTACTGGTAAGTTCCAAACTTGGCAGTATCGGCAAAATTACTAGACCACATAAAACGGTTTAAAACTTCCCAAAGATCCCTACAGTTTACAACATTTATCGCAAAAAGAAAAGAAAAAAAAAAGGTGCATTGCAACTGCTGCTGAAAGAAATCAGTTCAGCTAAGAGTAGCAAGATAATTGTTGTGAGGGAGCCGTAAGCATGTAAGCAACAGTCTAATCTGCTACTAACTGCATTATTGCACTAAGGCGTTGAACAGCTAAAACTGGAAATTGCTATTGGGTGGTTGTCAATAAACGCCAAAAGAAAAACAAGAAATAAAAGTAAGCAAAATAAACCACTGTTGCAAGAGAAGCATCCCTCAACAAGCTTTACATTCCGAATAAAAGACAGTTTTTGTTTTAAACTTGTACCATTAAAATAACCGTCTTGTACTCCTACCGTATACGTCCGAATACAAGACGCCTCAAATACAAGACGAGTAGCATTTTTGGGCTCGCATGTTCCCAAGAAATAAATGGCTGCGATTATAAGACAGGTGACTTTAGCAAAGCTTTCGTAAGGTTTGATATATTTATTGGTTTGTATACTAGTAAATTCCTCTGGTCCTGGATTCAAAACCCAACATTTTAATAATAGCTTCGCATTTGGACTGCTTCCTGAGGTCTTTTTCAATACATATTTAGTTTTTGCTAAATAATCCAAAAACTATTTGAACAACTGGCATGAGATTAGCACCATTGGATAGCTCTCGGAAAAACAATTTAAATGGTGTATTCAAACGTTAAAATCGGCCAAAATTTGACCGAGTTATGGATTTGAACGCGAGTATAAGACTATGCTATTTTAAAAGTGTAAATTTGAAAAAAAAAAACCAGTCTTATATTCGGAAATATACGGTAAATACATAAAATCGGTCCAATTTGGGCCAATTTTGATGTTTGAATACACCATTTCGATAGTTTTTTCAAGAGCTATGCAATGGTGCTAATCTACTCTCATGGCAGTTGTGCATATAGTTTTTGGATTATTTAGCAAAAACTAAATACATTTCAAAAATGCATCAGGAAGCAGTCCAAAGTCGAAGCTATTATTAAAATTGTGGGCTTTGAATCCAGGACCAGTGAATTTACTAGCATAGAAACTAATAAATATATCAAACCTCGCAGCCATTTATTTCTTTGCATAAGCAAACCCAAAAATGCTACTCGTCTTATATAGGGTTCATATAGCACAGTAGTTTTGTTTTTGAAGTATTTTACAATATATTTTTATTACAGTATATTTTAACTGCAACAATTTGTTTTAATTGTAGGCGGTAATTTTTTTTTTGTGGATTTGAGAGATTGCCACAACAAAACTACCATAAATCAGTATTAATTACTCAACAAGTAGAATTTCTCGTTTTAGTGAGAACAGGCAACTTCCCCAAAGGCTAAAAGAAGCCGTGCAGGTAGCTGCCCAAGCCAACAACCTTTTGGTGGGGCAGTCTGCATATAACCTACAATAATCATTCGACCTCTGACCTTGCACGGGTGAACCCCGTCAAATTTTTCCGTGGGCTTAGGTGAGGACCCCATATTCGCCGGGAGGATTTCTGTGTACCCCGCCCAACACCTAGGCCCAGGAGGCGAATGAAAAGCAAACAAAGAAAAAGGAGGTGATCGTTCTTATCTAAATTACCCCAACAGCAAGACCTCCAGATTCACGGGTATTTGGAGTGACATATCCCAGAGACAGGACACCAACAACGCATGACCTACGTAGTGCTTGAATGACGAAGAGGAGTTAAGCATATTAGTGAACCTCGTGACTTACAGGCATCACATTAGACTTGCCGAGTCTTTACAATGGTGGTTGGATGACTTCTGACCCTTGAATCCGTTCAAAATCCGTACAGTCAACAGAGAATTCCGTTCCTCACCTTGTCTCACGAGACTCGTTCCCGAGACTACCTTTTTTTTTTTTTTTTTTTTTGCATTTTTCCAAGAGCACGGTATTTTGCTATGCACCTTGGTTTGTAATCGTCGCATTTTCAGAGGGCGCCAGTTTCTCCAGCACCTAGGTATGTCTATTTTATATTATTGAATTTTATGGGAGCAAGGTACAGGTGACCTCATCACCCCAGTTTGTCTCCTATCACACTTAGATTTGCCGTTAACTTGCGACCTGGTACCAATAGTACATACAGGTTTTCAGATTGAATAGATGCCACAGCCGTTGGCAGTGCATGGTAGCCTCAGACCAGCACAGACTGTCAGTAACTTTGCTAGGGGCCCCTCCACTCATTGACGAGATCAGCTCCTTGACCCAACAGGCTGATCTGCTACTCCTACATGCAAAATCTACCAAAAAGTATATGGTATCTAAAGTGTATAATAATCTGATAAAAGGGGGGTTTTTCAGTTCAAGTGAGCCAAAAATGACATGATTTGTCGGACTTTGATGGCGATTTTGTCAGGTATCCTAGATACCACGATCGGTAGATTTTCCATGCAAGCTGCTACTGTTTAAAAACATTAAGATACATACTCTGGAACGTAGCATACATTTACTTACGGAGGAAAATACACAGGATTCAAGAAAGGCAAGAATGTTTACTCATGGCGAATTTTCGGTAGTCAATCTCCTGTGGATGGAAAAACTAGCTGGCCGACTTCTTTAGGTTCGCAATAAAAACTCCAAACACTATCTTTTATTCACAGTACATTCAATTCGAAATTGGTGCCAACTTAGCCTCTGATATATACAAGGTATCTTAAGAAAATAGATCCGCAGCAAAATTGACTATCGAAAATCCGCCGTGAGTAGTAAACGATCTTGTCTTTCTGGAATCCTGCGTATTTTCCCCCATAAGGAAATGTCTGCTACTGCTTCTCTTTGCAGAAAGTAGGTGGCAGTCATGATGGATACGTTGGGAGAACTATCACTAGGGAATAAACGGCCTACATCCTCTCCATAAATACCCTCAAATCCAGGAATCTTTCTCCTTATCACTCATCACGCCAACACCACCAGCCCCCAACCCACCCACTTAATTAAAAATTTTGTAATGGATCTTTTATATGCAATTTGTAGTATAATGGTTAGCACTAGGCCTATAGAAATTACGAAAAATCCGGAACGGATACAACAAAAGCACCGCGAAAATTAAGGGAACATCTTACGAGGACTTTATACGATGTTCATGACGGGTTACGGTTTGGACACAAGAGCATTAAATATATGACTTACGCCTCTAAAAAGAAAAGGTGATGTATTAACTATTTTGGATGAAGTGAAAAGTAAAAATGTGCGTTTGTTAATTTATATTTAGTTTATCAAACTTCGACTGTATGGGAAATTCTAGCAGCATTCCATCAGTTTTAAGGATTTGTCTAGGTTTTGAAAGAACTTTTCAATGTTAATTACCTTATCGTAACGAGCCTTGTCTGTTGCGGCCAATTTCTCATATTTCGTCTTGCCGTCGTCAGGAACTTCATTCCACCTCCTGCCCAATTCCTTGGCGATCTCACCTACAGTCCAGTCCATATTCGCCTCCTTGACCTTGGGCCGCTCTTCTTGACAAAACCAGAAAAATGCAGACCTATAAAAAAAAAATTGAGGACATGCAAAATAAAAACTATCTATAGGTGGTGTTGGAAATCTTTTAGAAGCAGCCAACCACACACATTACCTTATTCAACAAACTAACAGTTCTAAGACATAATAGTCCAGTCAAAATAGGACTTAAGGTGGAATAAAATCCCAAAGTCTTGAAACTTTGCAAGGCTGTCCGGGGTGGTCTAGTAATGGCTATCAAAAGTCCTGATGATTTGGCAGTGAGCTGGCTTTGCTAGACCATAAAATACCCCAAAATAACTGACTTTTTATTAGTTTTTCGTTAATATCTAGGAATCTGTGGGTCCTACCAAAAAGATGTTTCCTCCAATAGTTAAAGAGGACATAATCTACCACAAAAATTATTCTCTTCATTTTTTTCTCTAGCACCAGTAGTTTATCAGATATTCGAGTTCGAAAATTGAGAAATCTTAGAAATTGACATCCTATACGTGATGTAATCCTATAATCAGGTGAAAACACCCAAATCTCATTTAAGCTTCTACACGATCATATAACATCAAACACCTATTTACTGCTATACATATTTATTTACTACATATGCAGTTACTACAACAGGTTATTAAATACAACATCGAATGAAAACATAAAAATTATTAAATCAAGTCGAGGTCAACGTCGTCCTCCTGAAGCTTATCGTCTTTTACAGTTGGTGTCAAGCTATTCAAACAGTTACCATTGCAGTTGTGGCAAATAGCAGTGCAACTCGTGCTTATTTTCTTGCAGCCACACATGTTCTACAACGTGTGGTGCATCTGCAAAATATGGGGTTGAGAGCGCCACAGGAATATAGCATCTTTGATTACAGTAAGCACAAGATTGCCATTCTGCTTTGGTTCCGAACCCAGAAGTGCACTAGATGGTAACTCATTACCCATCCATAGTTGCAGTTGTTGGAAAACAGAAAATAAGCATTATATAGCTGCCCATTCTGTGGGAGGGAGGGATAGTAGCTCCCGACTTCATATTGGTGGTAGACTTTTTGAGCCCCGACACTTTGACCGATTTTCTGTACCTTCCGTAATGCTACGGGTGAGGGCATGGTGCCTATACAAGTTGAGGGATGTTGTAAGAGGAGCACTGTACATCGTCAAGAAAAACGAAATTTTAACAAGTAAAATTAGTATTTACATATCCGAAAATACTTACCTTTTTTCTGGCTTTTATCGTTAAAATGCTCTAGGTTCTGTCAAACAACTAAGAGTTTCCCCCCCCAAGCCTTAAGTTGCCCTCGGGAGCGATCGCGCGCACGACGCCCGCACCAGGCGGTAGATTGTCACTTTTTCGTCGTCGTGCCCGAACTGGCACCCGAGCGGGTGGGTTCCAAAGGTAAGTATTTTCGGATATGTAAAAACTAATTTTACCTGTTAAAATTTCGATTTCACTGATTATCCGAAAATACTTCCCTTTTTCTGGCTGACTTCGTCCAACCGGAGGTGGGTCGAACCGAACCCCCTGGAAGGCTAGGAAACTCGACACCTACTCCAAAGGGGTATGTCCGCCTGCTATTCCCTGGTTCTCGTCCTGGGATGACTGACCCGGCTAGGATGGTGGGTCCTTGAGAACTGAGACTGGAGCCGGTGAACGTGGTTCTGTCTCCAGTTGCAAGCGCTTGTGACTTCGTCGATTGGGATACCGGACGCAAATGCCCATGATGCGGCCAGCGCCCGAAGTTCGTGGGCCTGAATGTCCCGCGGGATGTCATCACACTCTTCCGTGGTTTCATAGGCCCTCCTGATGACTGCAATAATCCATTGGGCGATTTTTGATGGCTGTAGCTTCACTTTCGCCGAAGCTTTACCCGTGTGTGGGTTGATTGCAAGGAACAACGGGGTGAATGCTGATTTCCCATCATCCTCAAAGGATTTTGTGGCACTTAGGTAGTAATGGAGGGCTCTCACTGGGCACTGAAGTCTCCAGTTCCCCTGGTCCCACAATTGCCGCTGAAGCTTGAAGTGTGATAGCTTTCGTTACTTCTTCTGGCCCGGAAGGACGGGTTGCAGAGCAGGGTTACCTCACTCCCTTGCTTTCTGAACCTTAAGCACTCTTTATGCCGTGAAAGGGCTGACAGTTCGCTCTGGCGAGCCGCCGTGGCCAATGCGACAAGGAATACTGTCTTCTGCGATAGCAGCAGCAGTGATGTTTTCCCGAGAGGCTCGTACAAGGGTCCCGCGAGGCTCTTTAATACTAGAGGTAAGTTCCACCCTGGGAAGAGGCGTCTTGTCCTGGGGCGCCGATTCCCGAAGGCTTGAATGAGGTGAGAGATTACCATGCTGTCAGTCACCTTGGTCCTGCCTGTGAGTCCCAGCACAGAGTTTATAGTTGACCTGTAACCCTTAATGGTTATTACTGCCAGACCTTCGTCAAAGAGCTCTTACAGAAAATCTTCCAGTCGGGCAACAGATGGGTTGCAGGGGTCTACTTCCCTCCTCCTACACCACTTAAACCACCTAGTCCATTTCGCTTCGTATACCTTTTTTGAAGATGAACGATGACATTTGATCAGAGACTGGACCACCCCCGATGAGAAACCTGCTGCTCGCGAGTCTTACAGTAACCAGGCGTGAAGATGAAGCATGCTGGGATTGTGGTGCTTCGTCTTCCCCTGGTGTTGGGTGACTAGGTCATCCCGGAGCGGTAACTCTAGAGGTCCTTCCTTGTGGAGCTCCATTAGATCTACGAACCAGGCTGCGGCTGGCCACCGTGGTGCGATCAACACGCAGTACCCTGGAGATTACCTGATCTTGTTGAGAACCATCTGCAACAGGGCGAACGGCGGTAACAGGTACGCTGATATGCCTTTCCACTCTATCTGAGGGCGTCTACCGCCCATGCTTGTGGATCCGGGAATGGCAACACATAACTTGGCAATTGGGTGTTCAGGCGTGTGGCGAATAAGTCCACCACCGGGCGTTGCTAGAACTGAAATATGGCCTCGCACGTGTGCGGATGAAGCCTCCATTCTGCTGGCGCACTTGAATCCAGTCTTGACAATTGGTCCGCCCACACGTTCAGTCTGCCCAGTATGTGCTTCGGGATTAGTTGGATGTTGAACTTCTGGCAGAGGCTCGTTGTGGAAGGACAGGGAGTGTGTCCCCCCCGCCCTTTCTTGACGTATGCCACCGCCGTGGTGTTGTCGGACTTCACTCCGATCGTCTTGTTCGTGAGGAACAAGCTCCAGTGTTGTACCCTTAGTCGAATCGCTCTCAGCTCTAGATTGTTGATGTGGAGCAGAGCTTCAGATTCCGACCAGAAACCTGCCAACTCCCGATCTTCCAGATGGGCTCCCCATCCCTGGAGTGATGCGTCCGTGAACAGCAGGATTCCAGGAGTCGGGTTGTGGATCCTTACTCCGGCCGTGAGATTCGTGGCCTCTGCCCACCATTGCACTGATTCCCGTGGTAAGACCCTCAGTGTAATGCGGTCTTCCCACGACGTTCTGTGAGACCATGCTTGCTTGCGGAACCAATGCATGCTCCGTGCTCTCCACGTCCCTCATGGGACTAGTCTTGCCATCGAGTCCATTTTTCCTATTACGCTGGATAGCTCCCTTGCCGTGGTTGACTCCAGTCGTGATAGCCTCTCGATCCCTTCTCGAAGGTCTTGAATTCGCTCCATCGAAGGGTGGATTGAAAACGTTAGTGTGTCGATCCTAGCTCCTAAAAAGGTGAACGCCCTGCTTGGTTGCAGCCTGGATTTGACCAGTTCACCCCGATACCCAGCCTCCTGAAGAGTCCACAGGACTCTAGTGTCTGCTGTGCCAGCTTCTCCCTTGCATGTCCGCGAAGCAGCCAGTCGTGAGCATTTATTTGTCGATGGTGCAGATGGCTGAGTACCGGCTTCATGAGAGATGTGAACACGTGTGGAGCTGTTGATAGCCCGAACGGTAGGCCTCCTTGTTCACGACGAGGCGAAAGAACTTGAAGCAAGATGGGTGGAGCGGTACGTGGAGGTTTGCGTCCTCTATGACGATGGAGGTGGTCCACTCCTCTGATTGCATCGATAGTCTGATGGAATCCAGTGTTTCCATCTGGAAGTGCTCTTTCTGTAGAAAAGAATTCAGCCGCCTCAGGTTGAAGATGACTCTGGATCCTCCTGATCTCTTCGGGATGACCCTCGCCGTGCTGTAGAACCCCGGTGTACTGGGATTGGCTCTTTCCACTGCTCCTTTTTGGAGAAGCACGGCAATCTCTCTCTCCATTGCTGAATCTTTGATGATCGCAAGAAGCCCCGCTGGAATAGACGATGATAGTTTCGGCCGTGAAACAAAGGGTGGTCCAGGGCTCGACTTAACCCCAAAAAATTGATTAGCAAAACTGCGATGCAAAATGAAACTTTTATAGCAGATTCTGAGTTTTGATAAGCAGTTTTTGTTTTATTTACTTCTTAAAAACAAATTGGCCTAGGCCTAGGCGGAAGCTTCCAAAGCTCTCATTGCGTATTTTTTAAATTCTGTCTAATTTTTAATTTCTAATTACAGAATATTTTTGGGTAGTGACATTAACATTCCTACAGCTTCAAGACATTTGTGGCAGTTTTGAACAATCGTTGCGAATCGTTGGGGTTGTCATTGGGCCATGCATTGGACTAATGGCACCGGGACAAGCGCTTTTCCAAATTCCATTTTCTCCCCCCTCTCCCATGTGGTCGTTTCTGCTACATGGGCTATACCCACTCCATGCTGCTATTAAAACGACTAACTTTGGCTGCTTTTTTTTCGCGCTTAAACGAAATGCAAACCACATAAACTGATCACTTGCTATTTCCAATTATTGGTAAAAACAGCTGCTACGAATGCTGTTCTCGTGCGGAGTACAACAATGTAGCTCAACATTTTGCGTCGCAGCTTTGCGACACAAAATAAAAATTGATTAGCAAAACAATAATACTGCATCGCAAAATGCGATGCGACACTGCTTATGTCGAACCCTGGGGTGGTCTGTAGCCATCCCTGACCACTGAGGGAACGAATGCATCTTCTGTAATCGACTCCCACTCCCGAATGTGGTGTCGAAGTCTGCCCCCCACCTGCCGGTGAAGGGGTGCAGACTGGTCCCTTCTGTGGTCATTGACGTTCTCTTCCTCTCCCACCTTTGCCGCGGTTACTCTGTGGTGGCTTATCTGCTGTCTCCATTGCAGATTTTGGTGGGCCTCCCCTTCCTTGCTTGCTTCTGGAACCTTTACCTCCACTTCCCCCTCCTCGTCGTGGTCCCCGAGAGAATTGGGGCTCGCGAAAGGGCGTATTAGCGAAGGACTTGCCTAAGTAGGATCCCTTGTTGAGCTGGTCCTTCTTGGGTGGTGGCTTTGACTTCTCATGAAGTTCGAGCGCAAGCTCCAGCAGGGAGCAGTTGAACAACTGGTTGGACCCGTGGAACGGGTGGAGCCGCAGTTTTCCCAATGTGTCCTTCATGATACCTGGCGCTCCTGCTATATAGGCATCTCTACGGTGAAGGGTTGCATTAGCCACTGCCCGGGTTGCCCAATTAATTCCATCTTTGTGGAATTCTGATGCCTGCTTCATCATTAGGCTTTCCTGCAGGATCGTTTCGTCCCTTTGCTTGGCTGGGGTCTTCATAAATGACTTCAGTGCTGCAGTCGAGGCAGAGTAAACCAGGTCTGAATGCGAGAAAGCTCGGAGGCTCAGACGTTGCAGTCTCATCAATTTCAAACTGTTTAGTGGGGATTCCGATTGTCGCTGGTCGGGATAAATATGAATCGCATTCCATGGCCACTTGCTCGAACAGAACCTCAGCTTCTTTGTAGGTGTTATACGTTTTGAGCTTTTGGGGCCTTGAAATTCGATGGGCCGAAGAAGAATTCTTTCTTGCTACCATCATGCCTGGGGAGCGGTGCACCTGCTTTGAGAGTCTTGCCGCCTTCCCTAGAGTGCCTCCCATATCCAGAAGTGCTCTAAACAGTACTGCTGATTGTGGGAGCGCTCTTGGGGCCTGCCTTTCCTCATCCATGTTTGCGAATGTCGTCTTTGGGGGGTCTTCCTCATCTTCTGACTTGAACGGTGGCCGTTCCTTGCAGAACCTTTCTGGCAAGTAGAAGAAGGTAAGCTGTATCACCTTCTCTAGTAGTTGCTTTCTCGACAGCCTCCCTCCCGAAGGAGCGTTCGTCGGATTCCGAGCACCTTGAGCTGCGTCCCGATGAGTCGGAATGGGATTCTCTTTGTGTGGTTGGTGAGTCCCTGTGTGGAGGAGACTCTCCTTTTGATGTCGATATCCACTGAGGTGAGCGACGAGGGTGACGAGAGTTGGGGGACTGCTCTCTATAAATTGGTGAGCGGCTCCTGTACTCCTTGTGGCTCTAGTCGAGCTACTCCTGGAAGTAGAAATTCTCTGCTGCAGTTCCCTTGTTGCTGATAGTCCTGAAGCCGGCTTCGGGTCTATGCTGAAATCCCGGTGATGTTAGAGCCGAGGCCGGTGCTCACCGTGACGTTCCCGGGGCGAATTGTTGCGAGGTGACGAGCGTCGACGAGGCTGTGGGGAGCGCTGCCTAATTGGGGATCTGGATATTCACCTTGGCAATCCCTGCTTCCTGTTTGGAGACTGCCTTCTATACTCAAAATGCCCAGGTGATGACTGGTGATTGGAGCTCGGGTGATGAAAATCTTCTGAGCCCTGAAGCGAAGCTTTATATCGGCTGCTTGTGGGCGACCCTCCGGCGACCAAGAGCAAATCGGCGACCGGCGACGACCTGCTGCTTGTTGGCCGCTGCTTCGTTGGCGACCGTGACCGACGGTCGCCGCGATCGCATCCGCAGCTTGACGATTTCGGCACGTGACTTCCCGCTGTCAAAAAATTGTCCATCTTCGGCGACTGTCTCCGTTTAGTCGGCGACAGCAATGGCGACCGGCCGTCGCTCTCTTCCGTTCGAGGTCCGTGAGGCTTGGCGCTGATTCGGTAGTCTAGTAGCGGCACTAGGCGACTCCCAGGTAGAAATGGTCGCTTAAACCCCGCAGGTTGAGTCACTACCGGCCGAGAATGCGGTTCCCACTCGAGGAGTGACGGGAGTGAGTCGGTGTGCGTCCGTGGGACCACCGATTCCCGACCCCACATTACTGTTGACCATCATTTGGGCCGGTGGCGTTAATTCCAGATTGGCTCTAGCCTGGTCTTCAACTTGGTCCAAAAGATCGGCGACCGACAGCGTCGGTGCGGTGATGCTGTTCAAAAAATCTCCGGGGGAGAACGGCATTCCAGTGGCCGTGTCCCTGGCTTGCTGTCGCGCGTCGCCCGGTCCAGATTCTTGGTTCGATCCGCCCGGGGCCGATGGCCCTGTCGCCTCCGCCCTGAAGAGATGCTGAAATGGTGCCAAAAATGCAGTAACTTATTTTGATACGTTGGCGTCGTTTTCCACCCAAAAATTTTCCAGCTTCTTCTCAACTCCGGAGAATAAGGATTCCATCCCAGCTTGAAACTCCAGAAGTGGGTAATGGGCTCTGGTGACACTTGATTCAGTACTGGACACGACGGACGGCACGATAGTTTCTTCATCGGACTCTGATTAACGATCGGGCAGAAAATCTTCGTTGGGGATTAAGCCTTCATGCTCGAGCCGAGCATCGATAAACGATCGTTTACCCCTACGTTCCTTCTGCAACTTGCGTTGTAACTTTCTTTGGTCCGATCGGCGCCAGGTCCGGAGGATAGCGGCGATCTTTTTGTCCGAGTGAGAATTGCACACGTCGCACCTCACGCCGACAAAGTCACATGACCGGCAATTCCTGCAAAACTCGTGTTTATCACGGGGAGTCAGGCGGTGGCCACAGGCCACCGTGACATAATCTCCACCCATAATTGAAGCGATGCACAAAAAAACACAGAACCACGTTCCCCAATTTGGAAAAAAGGAGAGACCGAAACCTAACAAAGGATGAGCACGCAGGCACGTCCACCGCGTGGCCTGTCAAACGAAAAAGTGACAATCTACCGCCTGGTGCGGGCGATCGCGCCCGAGGGCAAGGTTAAGGCTTGGGAGGGAAACTTAGTTGTTTGACAGAACCTAGAGCATTTTAACGATAAAAGCCAGAAAAAGGGAAGTATTTTCGGATATTCAGTGAAAACCTGTGATCTGCCTCCGCTACCTGTTGAGTGTTGATACTTGGAAGTTGAGCAATGCTTCACGTCGTATCAGCAGTTTGTAACCTGCTACATTTTCCTTCCTGAAGGAAGCTTATGTCTTGTTGCACCCTGTGAATGCATGAGCGAATAGTAAGACATCTTTGAGACCCTTCTGTTATCGTCGGGTTGAAGAAAATACTTGTGTTCCTACCTTTCTACGACCTGGCTTGTAGAAGAATATATTTCGGTGTGTAGCTGCGAGAGCTGCAAGAAGAAATATATATCCACATTTTCTCCAACAATGGCTACATTTTCACTGTCACTAGCTTTGGCAATGGTGCTACTGACAATTAGAGTGCCGGCATGACCAGGTAGGTCTTTGAAGACATTGTACTCCTCTGCCCCTTAGTTTAGAGGAAAGCATCTTGATCATCCTGGTCTAGTGTTTATTAGATTAAAATTGATGTAGCGGAGGCAGGATTAGATTTTCTCGAGTCTGTGGAGAGCTCCTACTAAATGTCCCTCAACTTGCATAGACACCATGCCACTCTGGATGGGAAATGAACTTCCAGATGCACTTTGGGGTTGGAAGTGTAGGCAGAATGGCAATCTAGTGCCTATTGCCACCAAAGATGCTGTTGCCCCTGAAGCTGTCCTCAACCTCATATTTAGCAGAAGCGTGAATTGCAATCTGCCACCGTGATTGTTGGTATAGTCTGACACTAACTGTTGAGGACCTACAGGAGAACGTTGACTCGACTTGATTTGATGTTATGATTCGAAGTTATATGTAGTAACCTGATGTAGTCAAATTTGTATAGTGGTAAATAAGTGTTTGATGTTATACGATTGGTATAGTAAAGTAAATAAGGTTAGGGTGCATACACCTCCTCTATGAATACCACGTATAACAGATCTCTCAATTTCTGAGATTTCAAGATTTTCGAATTCGAATATCTCGTAAACTACTGGTGCTAGAGAAAAAATTAATAGAATAAAGTTTGTGGTAAATTTTGTCCTCTTACTTTTGTAGGGAACGTTTTTTGGCAGGCTCCACAGATTCCGAGAGTGACTTATTTTGTATTTTATGGTCTAGCAAAGCCAGCTCACCTCGTAATAATCAGGACTTTAGATATAGTCATCAAAATGTTGGAGTAAGCATGCAAAGAGACAACAGAGTATGCACTGAAAGACTGCAGCAGAATTTGGTAGCAGCAATGGTAGATGATGAAGATGATAGTTCTGCTGTTGACGAACAAAATTAAAAGGACTACACTCTTTGATGTTCGCTTCTCACAGGCAGCAAGATTCATGTTCCCTGAACCATTTGTTCCAGTCCAGGATTCTTTTTTTTTTTAATTTGAATTAACTTCTCATTGTTATTTCTCAAGCAGACACTTATTTCAGTTCACAAAGTCTTCCCCGAAATTAGAAGTAGTTTGTTTGAATGTAGGTATAGGCTATGTGGGTAGTGGATTTTCTAAAACCTAACTTTCAGATGGAAATTCATTTAAAAAAAAAAACTATTTCCTTGGGTTTTTTTGTGTTTCAAAGCCTAATTAGTTTTGCGACCGTTAACAGTTTCAGTGCAAAAATACTGTGGCCTTGGGGACCCCTAAATATTGTGGAAATAGCTGAAATTTTGCAAGATGCATTATTTTAATAAAAGGAAACTTTTTAGGGGGGTGAAAGCTGATAATTTAAAACTTTCATTTTTTTTGGGACACCCTAATGATGGTCTGATTGAATTAACTCCTTCAAATGCAGGAAAATCCCTCCTTTCAGATTATGGAGTTTTTAGTTTCTCTTTGAGCTAGTATTTCAATGTACAGTTCTGCATCAATTTCATTTCTCGTTTTTTAAATGATTTAATTCAATGATAAAATCATTTTTATTTAAATCATTGCCAACCCTGCCAAGTGGTGAGATGATGTTGCAGATGGATTTCTATAGTGTCAATTTTCTTTTCGTAGGCTCGAGACTTTTCTCGGTAAAGTCCGCAATTAAACCAGTTTCCCTGGAATGTGATGGGACAGAAATGACATTCCTCACTGAATGCTCACGTGAGGTGACTAGAATTCTGCAGTTCGTACCCCTTCCTGTACCTCAGCTGCAACGTTTAGTCCGTCTGGGCTGGTAGAGAAGGTTGAGGGCTTTGACTGCTTTGCCTTCTAACCGTTGCGCGACACAATTCTTTTTTCCCAAAATCCAGAAGTATGTGGTCTTCCACTTGGGCTACCTTGTCCTGCACGAGTGTTTGTGTTAGATGCAGCAAGCAGGGTTGGAAATAATGATTATTTTAAATTAATCGAATTATTTTGATTATAATCATATTTTAATAATTATTACAATAATTATGACAGTTCAAGTTGTTGGAGTTAGCTACTATTTCTTACTTGGCAGTTGCTACTGCCAAAATGCCATTACCTATAGATCTCTTACGTTTACGTATTAAAAGTTTAAAACATGATTATCACGTGTAAATTTCAATACTAACATCCACACCGCATTAAACTGTTATTGCAGCAACAATACTTTAGTAAATTCTGTGTACATGTGGTGGCACAATGGCGCATCAGCTGCAGTTGCTAGTTGCAAAGTTGTGCCAAGTCCTTTAGTTTTTTTCCTGGATTTAAGGGTTTGAATATGTCATTAATTTCCTACTTTGGTTGTTCCTAAATCAGTTGCATATTTTTGTATGGACCAGGTCAAAAAAAAGTAGAAGACATGTTCCTGACTGCGGAAGATTCAACAGCAGTGTTTTATTTTAGGTTGTTTATAAAGTTTTTTTCTACTTGTATATCAACAGTTGTGTCAACCTGGTCCTTGGATTATAATCGGGTGAATTTCAATTTTAATCAAGTGATTATAATCACTTGATTATAATCATAACAACCCTGGTTTTTTTTTTGAAAAGCCCAACCCAGGTGGGCTTTTACGGGCTTTATCAAGTTTTGCTGTTTATTTACTTTTTTTTTATGTTTGCTGAATTTTCTTTAAGGTTTTATGCACTCGGCTATGTGTCAACTCAGCTTAAGAGCAGCAAGTTGGGCCGATTCCTTTTGGAATTCAGTTTAGTGAATTGGAATTTCATTAGGAAATATTAGGCATCCCTTTATTCTTTTCACTCTTCTCTCGCCTAAACTAAGAGGTATTTCCATTTAATGAAATATCTGGGTCAATCGAAGACCAACTGTTGAAAAAACTGATCTCCACATCTTTTTTTCATTACTCACCCCTAAAAATTGAACAACCCACTTACTGGGTTTAATTTAGCTGGGGAAAATCACAACAACCCTGGCAGCAAGTCTCAGCGTGAAACTGTACTTGAACATCTGACCTTTGATCGACGTTTTGACGGGAAACCATT
>JAHWFP010019663.1:12836-35659 GCA_023313725.1 Lithobius niger
TGGCGGGTTTTTCTACCAGTTTTGGTTTTGGGTGGATAAATGCTACTAAGGGTTAATAATCCGTGTTTCTTAATTTTTTCATAATTTTGTTTTTCATTTTATTTGCTACGCAAATTGTAGAGTTGTAGAGTAGAGTTGCTTTTACCGGACTGTAAGATACGGAAATCTTGATTATTCGTTTAAAATCAACTTCCATTAATAGGCCTAAATGTGGGTGTCTTAACATTCAGCAGAAGGGTGCCCCACACAAGCAGTACTTCATGGCTGTATGGCTTGCTAGGACGGGTCTGGTGTTTTGAGCTTGTTAGATTATATGTGAATTTACAATGTTGTGATGCCATGTGCTGAGACATACTGTTTACCTTAGAATAGAACAGACGGTGTTGACCAATAACCTACGAGCTCGTGAAGGCCTAAGCATTAGATGTTAAGTGGAAGAAACAGCCATCGTGTCAGGTGTTTTTTTGCCATAGGAGGGATGAAACCGGAGTACCCAGAGAAAACCGTCTTACAACGGGCGGGAAGCAACCGGAGAAACACCCAAACATACACGCTTCCCTTCACCAGGATCGAACCCGGGCCGGGTCTGTAGAAGCCAGAGATGTATACAGTCGAAACCAAGGTGCCTATAGGGGCAGTGACACGACGTAGTATTATTGTATATAACTCTATGGTGGAGCTAGTAACTGGGTTAGCTGCAAGGTGCACTGGTGGGGAAAAAGAAGAGCGTCTTACTGAAGCCAATGCTATTAGAGTGGATTTCTTAGGCCTAAAACGGGCGATTTTCGTCGATTTGTTGGCAGTTGCTGACATTTTTCAGCAAGTGGAATCTTTATTTTCAGATTACAACCTCGTGGCATAAGGGATTGGAGAAAACAGCGGTTTTTTAAGCCTACGAAATCCACTCTCAAAACACTGGCTTGACTAGAAGTGCCGTTGTTTAACCCTCCATTTTAATCTAGTGCTCCTTGCAGGTATCTCTCTTGTAGCCAATATGACGTCACTTGACGCTGCTCTATCGAATCTGACGCCCAATGCTTGTGGCTATCCTTGCCTAATTAACGACTAAGGTATTCTTAAAAGGTTGCATTGCTAAAGTGCGAATTTCATGTTGGTTTGACCACATGATAGTTGCAGCTTCAACATTTGCGATAAGTTTCGGTACAGTGGTCTTTAGGTTCATAAATTACAATTCGTAATTACAAATACTCAGGACCGATTTATGCATGACGTACTCCATCATCGGAAATGATCGGAAATGATCGGAAATGATCGGACCAGAGGACACCCGTGGAAGCTGATTGTCGGCCGCGCCAGGAGGGATTGTCGTAAATACTTTTTTTCCTTACGTGTGGTTGGCCCATGGAACTCCTTACCGGAGGAGGTAGTTTCCTCGACTTCCCTGCAGGTTTTTAAACACAGATCTGTTGACCTGAATAAACCTGAGTAAACCTGAGTTGACCTGAGATATGAAATCTGTTGACCTGAGTAAATTCCTTAAGGTTCCATAGGGTTCTGGGCATGGAATTGGAAGACATTCTAAACTATTTGAAAATTTGTACCCATTCTAAAATTAGGGATTGGTGTTAGCGGAGCTCACCGACCCTTCCAGTTCCTGTGTTGGGGTTTTCGTCCCTTCACAAACGTTATTATTATTATTCGTGAAATGGGGGGGGGGGGGGGGCGGCAAGTCGGAGGTCAAGTTTGATCCTACAAACCTGACTACATAACTTACAATGTGAATCAAACTTAAGAATGAAGCCAGGTGTTTTAGAGAAAGACAACTCAAGCTAGTCCGGATCGATTTGTTACGTAGGGGATTGAACTCCATTTTAGAAAGGAGTTTCTGGTGTTAAGAAATGTCCTTATCGATTTTTTTTACGAATCACGGAAGCAAACTTTCGTTGAAGCCGATTTTTCGTTTTTTCGTAAACGTTTTTCGTCTGGACGTAGCTGGGGTTAGACAAAAAAAAGTTTGAAAATAGGCAGAAAGTTAGGTCGGCAACTGAGGTTGAACTGGTTGAATAAGTATGTGTGTAAATTTCTTAAGAGTGGTGAGTTCTGCATAATGTTCTGTGCAGAGTGAGTGCAAAAGGAGTAGTCTGCTGAATCTGCTTGTTTTAAAGCCCAACAGCTTCTAATTTTAAAAGGCGGAGCGGGGGCGCGGGGTGCCGGAAAAAAATGGGGTACAAGCCGAAAAATTTCCTTTTTTTTTTTTAGAAAGTTTTTTGTTGCTCCAATAGCGCTATTTTAAGCGATTTTTGAAATAGATTTTTGATATCCCCAAAGTCATTAGACTCAAGTTAAATTTTAAGAATCCCATCTACCGGATGGGTAGGGGATCGCATCGTGGTGTATATTAGGCTAAAGCAAAGTATAAAACCCAGGTAAAAAGCACTTTCTTGAGTGTATGGTAAAAAAAAAAAAAACCCATTCAGTGCAAAAGAGCCAATTTTTGCAACGTTTCGCCTCACAGTTTGGATTCGTTTTCAAGTAGGAAAAACACACATTATTAACTAGGAACTACTCGCCATGCAATTCCAACAAAAGCATTGGGTATAAAATAAATAAGAATTAACAATTCTATAGAGTGTAATGGCAATAAAAAGCACAAGCTATTGTGATTCAGGAGCAGATACGATGACGTTGGAGACAAGATGGCGGTGCCTGTGTCCATGTAATCAAACAGTTTGCAACTCACCTTTTTCAAAATAATTGCATTGTGTGACAAACGCATGAATCATCATTCAGCACGCATGAATCAGCAGCCACTCTAAACGGTAGTCAATGGAATCAGTAACCAACAGTAAAAATGTAATCAGCTGGGCCATTAACTCATGTAGTGCACAAGTTCGAAAGTTCAGAACGTGATGGAGAAAGTTCGTTACCGAGTAATTTCGTGACTGAGATGGCAGTTATGCTGAATGGGCTACACGTTTTCTATTTTTAATCTTTTCAGTTGTGTTCCATGAACTGCCTTCTCACTGTGCGAGAGACAACCTTTTGAACTCAACAGTAGCTGGGTATGCTGTACATATATTTTAAGTAATTCCCAAAGCCCTGCAGGTTCTTTTTTCGTGTAGCGTTAAAGCACTTTATTTCAAGAAACATGTAATCAGCTGGGCCATTTACTACTGCAGTGCACAACTTCGAAAGTTCGGAACGTGATGGAGAAAGTTCGTTACCGAGTAATTTCGTGACTGGAACAACAAAACTTGTTAAGGATTCCCGCCAAGCTTTTCGGCCGTGAGAAGTCGTGATATCAAACGCCAAGCTCTTTCACCGAGCTAATCCCACCGAAGGTTAGAATCCCACCGAAGGTTAGTTCGAAGGTTAAATGAAATATATGAAAATTGCTTACTGCGCAATTTTCAATTATTTCATTTAACGTTTGAAGTATTAGTCGGTGGGATTTGCTTGGCGAAAGAGCTTGGCGTTTATATCACGACGTCCCACGGCCGAAAAGCTCGGCGGGAATCCTTAACAAATTTTGTTTTGGGGTAGGTATCAGTAATTTTTGGTCCAAATTGATGAAATCCATTTTTTTCTTAGTAATTATGAAATGGAATCCGGCATTGTAGTTTCCTGCTCCATTTTTTTTTGGGGGGGGGGGGGCCCCCTCGTTAGATTTTGAAGACAGCAGTCACTTTTTTTCATTTGATTAATATTTTTATTAGTATTGCAGTATCTCCTTGCAAACGCACGAATTTAGTTAATGTTCAGTTTGGCATTGTTGCATAATAACAATGTTTAAAACAATGTAAAACAATCAATTTGGACGTTTGGAGCTCCCTAAGCACTGAACCGTTTGACCAATTAGAAAGGTCCACATGAAAAGGACACATCTCCATCACCTGTAAAATGAGCTAAGAATCAGCTTTATTCACCGCATGGAAGAATTTATTTTCGTGATACAAAAAAAGCGTTAGTATAGTTAGTAGTTAGTAATTACGCAAATATCAACGTTATTCAAGTCGTTTTTTCAACAAGAAAACGTTAAACTGTGTCCTTATAGTGACTTTTACGTTGTCAGGCGACCAAAGTCTCCCGATTAAACAAGTTTCAGCCTTTTCCGTCGCATAGTTATTTATCCTCAGATGGCTGAAAACAGCCAAACTACCTTTGCAGTAAAGACACAACGTGTCTAGTGGTAGCCATGCTCATATATACTTGTTATCTGGATGTTTTTTTTTTATCGTGGCGGGCGACACACTAGCGTGTATCTTGATAAGTAAATCCCAAAGTCCTGCAGGTTCTTTTTCGTGTAGTGTTAAAGCACTTTATTTCAAGAAACATGTATCAGCTGGGCCATTAACTCATGGTAGTGCACATGTTCGAAGGCTCACAACGTGGAGAAAGTTCGTTACCGGGTAATTTCGTGACTGGGGTGGCAGTTATATAGTTATTGGGCCAATAGTTAGGGCCTGCAGAACCAGTTGGCTCTTCTTACTGCACCGGTAACAATGGCCTGCTGGTTTGGTAAGAATTGTACATCAAAACAATTCTTAAATTACGCATACAGTTTAATAATATAATAAAGAGTTCTCTAGATGCTAAATATTTAAGGCCATTTAATAATTTAAAATAAAGTTACGCTTTACGTCACTTTAGCAGAAATCATTAAAATATAAATCCTAAACCCATACACTTTAGCGCTTAAGATTTCGTGTGTATAATAAGGCCAAGGAATGATGATGGTAAGAGGTCATCCACCACCACAAATTGTAAGAGAATGCAGATAAGTCATAGTGTTATGCATATTGTGAGTAGCGATATTGTAGCTAACAGGGACATTTCTTGAAAGGTCTAACCGGTTGTAATAGTTAATAGTAATGAGTAGTATACATTGAACGCATTTTTTTTCAGGAAGAGGCTATTGGTCCAGTAAGACAGGCCACTTGTTCTGGACATTTTGGCTACTGTACCAGTAACAATTCTGTAAAGTCCAGCAAAAAATCATGCTGATCAGGTACACAATTGTTACTGGACCAGTAACAGTTTTCTACTGGTCCTGTACGCCTGGGCTGTTTACTGAAGCAGTAACAATTGCCTAATGGTCCAGTAAGAAAAAGCTTACACACCGTAGCTACGGGACCAATAAAAATTGTGTGCTGTGTAAATAGCATTCTAGTCCAGTATCATAAACCAGTAAGTATAGTACCGTTCCAATGGGTAAATTCGTACTGGGCCAGTACAAATTTTCCAGTAGAATTTCTAATAAAAAAAATGCCTTACATTTGGATTTATATATCCTATATAATGCCTGACATCCTATGTAATGCCATACATAATGCCTTGCACATCACTTATCGGTATCAAACTTTACATATACCCTGTAAATGTCCACAGTATCGGCCATCGTCTTTAAAATTTCAATTAAATTTGTACCTATGGCGTGAAAACTTGGAAACCAACGCCTCTCACGTTAAAGATAGTGTAACTTTCGTGTTATCATTGGACATCCATTACGGAAATAAGAAAATAAGTTCTAACGATCTCCGCAAAAACAGTCCGCCGATGTTGTCGCTGCTTTCTCGTGCAACAAAATGGCAGTAGCTGATATAAAGAGCACATTTAAAGCCCCCTCATTTTTTACCGTATACATTTTACATTATAAAAAACGCAGTTAATGACACGACACAATTATGGGAAGATATACTTTTTCGTGATGTGACTTCTACCGTTAAACCCTTCTTTGGAAATATTATTACCTTTATTTGATAGTACCGGTCTACCAGTTTTGTAGTACTCTTACTTGTAAACACGCCAAAACTTAACGAATAAAAAAAAAAAAACATAAAAACAAACCTATCTGTTGTAACAAAGCTAATCTAGATTTAAAAAAAACAAAAAACAATTCGGTTGCTATTACGCTTAGTTCGTGACAATTTGCATCATTATCACTGGAACCGTATTTGAAATTAAAATCGCCATTTTGGGTAAAATGTAAGCTACGTATAGTACGATGGTCTACAGGGTAGTGACACGACGTAGTATTATTGTATATAACTCTATGGTGGAGCCAGTAACTAGGTTAGCTGCAAGGAGCACTGGAGGGAGAAAGGAAGATCGTCTTATTGAAGCCAATGCTATCAGACTGGATTTCTTAAGCCCATAACGCGCGATTTTTGTTGCTGGAGAAAACAACGTTCTTTAAAGCCTAAGAAATCCGCTCTTAAAGCACTGTCTTGACGTGCATAAGAACCGTTTTTTCCGTTACATTTTAATCTAGTACACCTTGTAGCTATTACCTCCAAATGGTGTCTCGTAGCCAATATGACGTCACTTGACGTTGCTCACAATTGCAGACCACTGAACCTACACAATCGTGTTGCAAATTAAAACTGCCATTTTGGGAAAAAAATGTAAAACACCGTTGCCATTTTACGCAATACATTACTGAAGAAAAAACACACTGAAATGATCAACACATAAAAAACCGGCAAGTGCCCATTATATATACAGTGGAATGCGACGTTTCTAGATTTTTCATCCCGTTGTCAAGCAAAGAGGAATTTTAGTTTATGATTACTCTTTGCTTGACAACGGGAGGGAAAATACTGAGACGTCGCATCTCACTATATAATATTTATGCACTTTAGACTTTTTACATGTTGATGACTACAGTACATTAGATCATTTTCTTTCTGCATGATTTCTGCATATTGCTCCACAGGGCAGTGCATTGCTGCTCCAATTATAATATTTGCCCAGTGCTCTGCATCGAATTTCTGCGCGCATCCCAAAAATATTTGCGATTGGGTGTACACATCTGAAATCGATTGTTTTATGCACTTTTGTCAGTAAATCTGAACCAAATCAGAACAAACTCCGAACGTTACTGAGTCGCAAACAGAAAATTACGCGCGCACAATGCAGACAAACAGACAAACAAAATCGTCATTCAGTCGACTAAGGCCGATGGCTTCGCTCGGCTAGACCGATTGATAAGGCCTATATTTGAGTTATTGGCGTTGGCATCATTGACATTGCCGTTTCTAGTAAAACTGTGGGGATAAAATGGTACCTGTTTTTGTCATCGTCACCAGAGGGCGAAATATGTCAGTCTCGCGAACATAGCATAGCATCGGGCCGACAAGGAAATGCATTGGAGCGGCCAGGAAACTTGAAATAAAACAAATAAAAATAGCGGCGTCATTCAGCCATGGCAACAGTAGCAATGCCTTCGGAAATTGACAAAGTACTCGTTGAGGATTGTATTTGCAGTCGAAGGATGTACTGTGTTCGATCCAAACAGTTTTCAGTTCGCTACACGAAATCCGGACCGCGAATGGAGATTCAACTCGACTCGCCTGGCTAGCTTCTCGCATGATCGATGGAACAATAGTATATATAGGAAGGTTGGTCTTTCACCAGCTCATTACGTGACGTCACTGGAAGCACGCACACCGGAGTCTTTCCGGTTTGACTTGTGCGCATGTGCGTAAACTGTTGAGCTGAGTTGTGACGACAGCGAAGGCAGAAAAATCAACAGCCAATGGAAAAGTAATATGAAAAAAAGCTTGGAATAGATTCCTCCTGGCTTCTCGTAACAAACCCATGTATTATACAGGGTGTAAAAAAAAAAAAGGTCATGTCCAAACTTAGGTGACTAATTTCTTAGGTCAAACTAAGAATATAATTCATATAAACATTTGGTCAAAAAGGTCTTATTCTTTGTTTATTACATGAACCCAAATTCCAACTCCGCCTCCCCCACGTCCGCCCAGGCTCTGGCTATTGCAAAAAAAAAATCAGGAAGGTAGGGAATGAAGACAATGAACTGAAGGTAGAGAACAAACTGTTAAGAGTCAAAATCAGACTAAAGGAAAAATATCTCTATTGACAAACA
Source organism: Lithobius niger (assembly GCA_023313725.1). Lineage (NCBI taxonomy): Eukaryota > Metazoa > Arthropoda > Chilopoda > Lithobiomorpha > Lithobiidae > Lithobius > Lithobius niger. The sequence goes on from JAHWFP010019663.1 coordinate 20,689, forward strand.
ATTTGTCCTGGAGGGGAAGCAACAATTGTTCGAAAACTTCGTTAGTCGGTGCTAATGTAGGACCGATAATACCATAGAGTTTTTAATAATGCGAACTATTAAACGTGAACATCAGTTCTGCACATTTCGAAAAAAAAAAAATAGGAACACATTGTGAATTAAGAAAAGGCCGATAACACACTACTGGATCAAACCAAAAATGGTAGTAAAACCTGCCAAGTTTCCAAAAACGGTCGGCCTTTGAAGGTAGTGATATCATTCAACCAGGGAAAGGCCGCCAAGGTCAATCCGATGAGCCAAGTTAATCGCACCCAATAATACTTTGGACGTTAAATGAAAATTTGAAGACTGCTACAGCGAGTAGCAATCTTCAAGTTTTCATTTAACTTTTGAACTGTTAGTCGGTGCGATTAACTTGGCTAATAGCATTGACCTTGGCGGCCTTTCCCTGGTTGATTGATATCACTAGCTTCGAAGGCCGACCGTTTTTGGTAACTTGGCCGGTTTTTCTACCAGTTTGTGGTTTTGGGTGGATAACACTACTACTGGATCAAAGGGAATCACTCAACATTACGCACGAACGGGCAGGCAGCTGGATTATTGGTCTGGTGCTGTCGGAATATGTTGACCATCTCTTACAACAGTGTTGGAAGTTTGCGTCGATTTAATAGTCCAGCTACTGGACGTTCCACGAAGTGCTGGAGTGGTTCGTAAAATTAAAAAAGAAAAAAAATGTTATTGTTTCCCAAAGACACCTGGTTCCTGTGTGTGGATGTGGGGACAGCAGTTACAGTAATTGTTCAAAGTTTCTTCCCTGAACATTAATGCAGGTTTGACACCGTCGAGTCAATGAGTTTCGGACCTGCTCGAAAATTCTAACGGTAGTTTGGATCATAGCACAACCACGTGTGTAATTCGCAAATTTAAGTTTTCCCGGTTTGGAATTTCCTGCGCGTGCACGAGGCTCTTCAGATGACCCCAAAGAAAGTCGTCCAGTGGGTTGAGGCCGGGTGACCGTGCCGGCCAAGTAACAGGGCCACCCCGTCCAATCCCTTTTAGAGGATACATTGCGGATCCAATTGCACTCTGGCTTGCAGACTGAAATGACCCGGTGCTCCATCATGCAGAAACAACAAGTTCCGTCTAATCTCAAGAGGGACATCTTCAAGTAGCGTTGGCAGGATGCATTCCAGGAAATGTCGGTAGCCCTGTCCGTTCAACCGTGGTGGAATTTCGTGAGTCCCGATCAATGTATCGCCTAGAATGCCACATCAAATGTTAATTGAAAAATGTTGTTGGTGGGACCTCACCACCATTGCATGAGGGTTTTCGTTTGCCCAAATGTGCATGTTATGGGACTTTATGATGCCATCCCGTGAAAAACATGCCTCATCCGTGAAGAGAATCCTCCCAGAAAAAAAGTGGATCATCTGTACAACGCTGCGAAAGCTACCTACAAAAGTCAAGACGTAAGGGACAATCTGCTGGATTCAGTGCTTGGGCCTTCTCCTGCAAGTGAAAGGGATAAAGTTGCTGTTCATGCAGAATATGCCAAGTCATCATGTGAGGAATGCCTAAAGCACAACCGATGCGGTGTGTGCTTGTTCCTGGATTATCTTCCACCATTTGGAGAACCTGTTCGTCCACGTTTTCGTTGCGGCCTCGTGGTCTTCCAACATGTGTAACGGGGGGCAAACTGACCGTTTTCTTGCAAACGCCTATCTACACCTTGAAATGTTCGTCGCTCAGGTAATTGCCTCCCAGGAAACTGTTCACTGAATAAGCGTTTTGCTTCGCGCGCATCTTCCTTGGCCTGACCATACATTAGATGTATATCTGCATAATTTGCATTCGAATACCCATCCATGCTGACAAACTTATCCCACGTAAGTAGTATTGCAGTAGCCTCTCCGTCTGTTTATCAACTAATCTGGGACTAAAGTAGTGTTTTAGTTTCAGACATAAGAGTGCTTTCCTATTAGTTTGGACTGTTGCAGATGCTCCCGCCCTCCCCCCCCCCCCACCAACACGTACGAACCACGTGCCTTTGGGCAACAAACAGGTGGATTTGCCACCTTGGGATTTCCAAAAATCCTTCACCACCCCCCCCCGCCCCACTGCCTCATATTTTCTTTTTTTTTTTTTCGAAAAAATATTATGGTTTTTCTTTTAACTTTGCTATTTTATTCGCAATTTACCGATATTAATGCCCTGGTGCTCTGTAGTTCCCTAAGATCACCGCTCCCCCCCCCCCCTTCTAAATACAACACTGTCAACAAAAATGTTTTTCTTTTTAGTTTTAATCCTTCATATTATTCTTGGAACTAAAATCTCTGATGGTATTTGCCTACGCTAACACCGAACAACGAAACTTACTGCCCACCAACCACGACGAATAATGATGTTGTCCTTTAGTCCGACTTTGAAACTCTTGACAGCAATCGTTCACTACCTTTAGGAGTAGGAACGATTTCACCCTATCATGATTTTTGTGTTTGCAATCTACAGATGGGGCAGTTAGAATTTGGGTTCTTAAGTCATGCGATAACCAAAGAATAAGAAGTTTTTGGCCAAATGTTTATACGAATTATATTCTTAGTTTGACCTAAAGAATTAGTCACCTAAGTTTGGACACGACCTTTTGTTACATCCTGTATACTTAGCTACACTCGTAACTAGAAACCCCATCTGAAAATTGAACGCTGCATTAAAGAAAAGAAAACGTCATTAGCCATGCTGATGTAGCTTAAAATTAATTTAACCTCCTAATATGACCTACCGTTTTTTTAAAGGGTTGAATTAAATATTTTTATCGCGAACATTTTGCTGTTTAACGTGACCATTTCGCCCTCTAGCGGTAATCGTTGAAAGTAGGAACGAATTTCACCCAAATATTTGCTATTAGCAGTGTAAAAGTGGCACTTCATACTGTACCCTGGGAGCTGCATGCTACTGTTGCACTCCCTGTTATGTTTGGGTAAAATAGTCTCTGTATTAACTGTACTTTAATCCAACCTTGACAATATTTACAGCTAATTTATTTTCTTTGCGCTGACTTTTTTTGCAATAGTGAAAAACTAACCATTATAGTAACTGGACAAATAAAAAAGCATTAGAGCATGCATTCCCAGGAAATTAACAGCTGCTGGAAAGTGGAATAGAGCTCACTCGAGCGCAAAGAACTATAATTTGAACTCCAAATCCAGGGAACAAGAACTGTTTGTACTCAATGGTTATGTCAGAAAGTGAACGCAGTTTGTGTTTGAAATGTTTATTGTTCGTGTATGTGTGTGTGTACTTAATTTGTGCATTATACAGGCGTGGTTTTTATTTATTTGTCTGTGTTTGTTGTTTTATATTTAAGTCATGTGAGTGGCTATGGGAGTTTTTTGTACGCATTTAAAATTTGCGAAACAATCAGACTCCTAGTTAAGGGAGTTTTGAAAGAAGTTAAGAGAGTTCCAACTAAGAAAACAGCCGTTGTAGCATCCCGCCACCGTACTTGTGACTGATGTTAAGCTTTTATGGCTGGTTTGCAACATTATGGCTTGTATAGCTTAGTGGTTAAAGCAGTTGACGTGTAATCGAACGACCTGGGATCCGTTCCCGACCGCGTGACGACAAGTGTTTTTTTTTATCGTCTGGATGGCCAGATGCTACTACGTTTGTTTGTTTGTATCTTTTCATTGGAGTTTCAGTTATCTTCACCAACCTGTATATTTAAACTTTGTTTTGTCTTTGTTTCGTTCTAGTTTACGTAATATTGGGCCAATACTACGAACACATAGGGTTGATGGTAACGATGCAGAAGAAAGGACTGTTCGACAATGGGGAATACTTTGTGGTGGGAGTGGATATCGAACAATACGATGAAGACAACCCCGGCATGTATTTGAGAGGTAAGTTGAAACAGGGCCGAGCCAAGAAATAATTTTAGCAGGCCAAGTGGTCACTTTATGTGGGGCTGTTCAGGAAGCCCCGTATCGACGACACCTTTAATGTCCCTCAGCACCGGTCCGTTTGCGACCCAGCTTCCGTTTTAACCTTGTACTCAAGGGACGAACTGCTAGTGTGTGTATAGACGAGGCACAAACAGTGGAGTTTCAACAATGCCACGTATTTACACTGAAAGCGCCTTTTCACCTTGTCAACTCCTAGATCAGCACCGTAGAATCTTGGACTGCAACATAAAGAAAATAGCGGTAAATTAAAAATGAACAGCACTATTCGCAGCAACGCCCATTTTCATAACTAAAACGAGATCACGTGACTCACATCAGCCTATTGGATGACGGAGAATCTGGAACGGGGATGCTGTGTTTAGAATTTGGGCAATACTGTCGATATGGTGAATAGGCGTCAAATGCTTAACGTTATAGTGAGGACGATAAGGGCACGTTTATGCAACCACTCGCTTTTGCATTCTCGCAGCTAGAAGCTAGAAATCATCTGAAATTCCAACATGGCGGCAGTTTTAGGTATGTCGACTCGCAATGAAAACAATGAATAATCCGAGTTCGGAAGTGGCTGTGACAATTTCGTCAGGAGGAATTCTTTATCTTATTGTCACGGATTATAAGACTGCAAGTATTTACTCAAACGATGTCGGATTTAGCTAATCCATTTAGCGTTGTTACCATGGCAATGTCACCTTTGCCATCGCGTTGAGTTCTAGCTGCGAGAATGCAAAGGCGAGTCGATGCGTAAACGCGCCGTAACATAGGCCTGGTGTTGTTTATTACCATCAGTATAAGGCCGGGTTTACGCAACGACTCGCCTTTGCATTCTCGCAGCTAGAAGCTAGAAATTATATGATATTCCAACATGGCGGCTGTTTTAGCTCTGTCGACTCGCAATGAAAACACTGAATAATGCGAGTTCAGAAGGGACTGTGAACATTTTGTCAGGAGAAATTCATTATCGCATTGCCACGGATTATAAGACTTAAAGCATTTACTCATTGCGATTAAATTCTAGCTGCGAGAATGCAAAGGCGAGTCGTTGCGTGAATCCGGCCTAAGGGCACGTTTACGCAACCACTCGCTTTTGCAATCTCGCAGCTAGAAGCTAGAAATCACCTCAAATTCCAACATGGCGGCGGTTTTATGTCTTCCGCCTCGCAACGAAAACAGCAAATAACGAGAGTTCAGAAGCGTTTAGGAAAATTGTTTCGTCATGAGGAATTCTTTATATTATTGGCACGGATTATAAGACTGCAAGTATTTACTCAAACGATGTCGGATTTAGCTAATCCATTTAGCGTTGCTACCATGGCAATGTCACCTTTCCTATCGCGATTGAGTTCTAGCTGCGAGAATGCAAAGGCGAATCGCTGCATAAACGCGCCCTAATTGTTAAAGGCTTTATTGTAGCCACATATAATGTGTCTCTACTTTGTTGCATTCATCCTCCATAAATCCAACTCATTACTTAGCGGTTCTCTTTTTTTTTTTTCCTTGCATGTTTTTTCAACTCACATGGCAATGAGACGTTAGTGACAGCCAGTCAGGGATTAGGCTTATCCGCCATTTTCAGATGTATATAATATAGGCCTACTGTCATACCAAGATGTGTTTGACTAAAATCTGAATAGAACTGGTGAACATCACGATGTAAATGTTTGCGAGTAGATTCACTAAGAAGACTCGCTGGTATAGGCTAGCGATGGGATAAATTAATTTAACCATAATGAAGGACATTTCATTCAAAGACTTTTCCCGTTTGTCGTGAAGCAAAGCGCGCATAGTTTACCAAGGGCGTGAACTTAAGGTCAGAGCAACCGTAAATAATAAATGGGTAGTGAATTGTTCCCGAAGACTGCCGCACATATGACTCGTACGCTATGAACAAAGAGGTGTTTATGGACCCAAATCACACTGGTGACATAATTGCGGGGGTGTTAACGCAGATATTAATACTATTAAGGGGCAGCGTACTGAAGATTTATTCGGCCTTAGCGCCACTTGGACTAAAGTAAAACGAAAGATAGGTCATGGGACAAGAGGTTTGAATGATCCGTAAGGTCACGCTCAGTCGGTTTGGTCGGTCGATTGACTCTGGGACATTGTACGTTGGAGCTATCTTCTTATTCAGGAATTCTACATGACACTTTAAATAATTATACAAAGTAAAATCCGTAGACGTACAATTTTATGTTTGAGGACCATGACCTTCCGACAACTGTTGATGTTGCAAGTTTATGAGCGGAAAGATCCAGTTACAAGTTTAGCATTTTCGTTAAATAATTTGTTAGGTTTCCGAGTTGAAACCAAATGTAAATCTACGAGTAATACTTTTTGGAAGAGGATAAATAATTTTCACAAAAATTGTCGTAAAAAACTGTTCTAGACAAAAACTCGAATGCTTAAACGTTTAGCTCTAAATTTGAAAGTGGTAACAACCCCTGCACTACCAATTGGCCAGGACCTGAGTTGCGAAGTCATAAAGTTTATGTCAAATACCAAAAGTGGATAGAAAAAAGTATAAAGTATTAGAAAAAAGTTCAGATTGTTGATTAGTTCTATCACGGCTACGTTTATGAAAACATGGATTTGAAATTATGAAGTTTATGACAAATATCAAGAGAGAATTGGCCCGGATCCTGCTAAGATAGCACTGTAATCATGTGGTATCAGCGGCAAATCGTAGATCAGCAATTGTTCAGCGCTGTTTTAACTCGGGAAATGTACACACCAAACTCTGGGCATACAAGGTTTTCGTCCGTTCTTTGTTGGAATATGCAAGCCCTGTTTGGTCTCCCTATTTACTTAAGGATATTGACCACTTGGAAAAAGTTCAGCAACGTTTTACGAAGTCCCTACAAGGCATGCGGGAGTTACCGTACTGTGAACGTCTTAAAAATCTTTGCCTCGATTCTTTGGAACTTCGTCGACTGAAGACGGATCTTGCCTTAGTATATAACATCCTCCATGGTAACCTATCGATTGACCTACCTTAGTTTGAAATTAATCCAATAACCTGGACAAGGAGCCACAAATTCAAACTCATGCTCCCTAAAGCGAGACTAAACTGTAGACAACATTTCATTGCTGTAAGAGTTATCCCAGCATGGAATTCACTGACTGACGAGACGGTTTTAGCCTCCTCCGTTAACACTTTTAAGCGATTGTTAAATTTGTCCAACTTAACGAGTTCTTGAAGCGGCCAGAATATTACATAGCAAGCTAAGTTTTTTTTGTTGGGTTAAAGTTTTTAATTTAGTTTTGATCATATTGGATCAATTAATGCTCATGTGAACTTTTTTTATTGACTTTTAGTTAAACTTTCCTGCCGTGTTTTTTATTATTATTATTTTACATATTTTTTAAATTGTAAACAGCTTTAATTTTACTTTTCATCTCTATTTTTAACTTTCACTACAACTGTTTCATGCACTTCATTGTTTTACTATACGACTTCCAGGCTGGATGTTAGTAGCAACCTTCCAGGGTCCTTTCCTGACCTGCGTGCAATTGCACCAAACTTTATATTATTATTATTATTATTATTATCATTATTATAAAAATAAGGTAGTCATAATTGCCAAAAATGCTTTCTACGCAGCAGCGTTAAGTAGCCGTTACGGGTCAAAACGTCCTAATATACCAATTTGGCCAATTGTCGATGCTAAATCATTCCCTTAGGTTTAAGAAAAATGAAAATTCTCTGTTACGTTTACATGGTTTCTGAGAGTATCAAATGAGATAATGTTACAAATTAAACTTTAAAACAGTCAAACCATCATACTATTTGTCTTTTTTAGCCGTTCAATCCTTTGCTGTTGAACAGGTGGACCTTAACCCATGATCTCAGAATGATGAAATTTGTTGTGTATGAAAGTGATAAATTCAACAACGCCAATGAGGAATCGCCCCACCTCCCCCCCCCAAAAAAAATTTTTTTTTTTCATTGAGTATTTAGCCTATAATTTGCTTTAGCGACTAAAGTGATTTTCAGATGCACAGGATGGCCAACTTTTTCCTGTAGGGCATGCTCTATAGGAAAAAGTTGTTTGCATATTAGGAACAGATGGAACACAGTTCCACAGTTGAAACTCGGCGTGACCACTGTGTGCAATTGACTGAATCACTCGTCCTCACTTAGCATGACTGTTCCTCCAGTACCAAACTCTTCTAAACCTATCCTATACCTTATCCTCTCCTAAATATGTAGAAAACCTATCTTAAACCCGTCCCCTCCTAAACCTACGTTAAACCTATTGTCTCCTAAATCTTTGTTAAACCCATCCTCTCCTAAACCTATCCTTAAACTATCCTCTCCTAAACCTATCCTCTACTAAACCTACCCAAAACCTACCCTATCCTAAACTTATCCAAACATATTGGTTACAAATACGTTAGTAAAAAAAAAAAACGTATTGTTTCATCTGTAACCTGAAATAGTTGCGACCCTTTAAACCCATTTCTCTTTCTATTAATCCTTTCTTCGTCTTTCTGTTTCTTCTGCTTTAGGTTTGCTCAAAGATGAGACAGAGGATGTGACGAAAGCAGCTTTCCGCTCTTATTTGGGAGTGGTTGGTTCACCGCCCCGGGATATTGAGAACTTCACCATCCAGGTCAATGATTTTATGGAGAAACCTCCCTTCAACTTCCCCAATCCTCTCACGTATTTTGGAGGCATGAAACGGGTAAGGATTCTAAATATTTTGTCAATAAACTAGGAAATCTATCTGTGACGGTGAAGCTTGGGTGTCTTAGTATTTTGACTCACAAAGTGGTGGTTTTTCAATGGTGTATATGGTGGGCCTCTTCTGTTCGCCTTGTAAAATAATGAAGGGGAAAATATCGATTGACTTACCACCACGTTGGAATAAGGATATGTTCATTTTCTGGAAGGATATGGAAAATGTTAGTAAATACAGATAATATACACACGTACACATAATTTAAAATCGTGTTGTGCATGTGTTCATTTATTTGTTTAATCACCTACTGGTCTGGATGTGAAGAAGTGATTAAATTGCGGATAAGATGTCGAACAGAAGAAAACACCTCGGTTAGAGTTTAGAACTATTTGCATCGTTCTCAAGGGTCCTAATTCCCCTAAATTAGTGAAACGCTACCGAACTCAACAATCTAGCAATAATCTCGCAGTAGTCTGCAACAATACACGACTCCATCGATTGTTGACGTCATGAAAGGACAAAGACATGAAAAAGATTAAAGGCACATGAATCCCCATTGGCTTTCCTGAACGACTACCAACACAGTCATTTTCTTGTTTTTTTTTTCTTTCGTGAGATACGATTTTAACTCTAACCTGTGTAACTGTTGCAAACACTATTCTCAACGGGTCGTACGACATTCCGAAAGGATTTATGCACCTTTAAATACTAAATACGAAATAGTAAACTGTGGAAATAAAATTCATTGAAAGGCTTTTCTGAAAATGTTAACGTCTGTCCTAACTGCATATATTTCAAACAACAATATTAGTTTATACTAGCCATTAGCCATTGCCGTCAAATCTACCGGCCACTTAAAATTGGTTGAAACATCAATTGCTTTAACGCGGTGCACTCAGAAGGCGCTATACACTAACACCTAACATCACACTGCAATACTAGCAATACACAATGCATGTACTGAAAGTACACAAACGCCGTACAGCCAGGGCACGATCGTGTAAAGATGGACTAGGTGATGTGAACTGTCGGTGTACAGCATCGTTAAAGTACGATTTAGTTGTTTGTGTAGGAGTAATTTTCTTATGGAGAAAAAAACTTATCGAAGCAAAGCTTGACCTGGGTGGGAGGTATGACGAACACTGACGTCATGTACACTGAATACACACAAACTGTGTACTACCAATAAATTACTCATGTTTCTATAGTGTGCGCGGCGTAGCTTGAGCCCTGGAAGTATTTTATGAGCGGCTACGTCTTCCTGGAGGGAGCGGCTTTAATCGACGGCCGCCATTGTTTTTGTAATCATTTTGGATATCAACAAGGCACTCTGCTACCAAAAACGTACAATCGATTATCTGTGTTCGTTCTGCAGCGAACTCAAGATAGGCCGCGCACACATTAAATGCTTTTGAAATTGAGTTCTGTTTCGATGAAGACACACGAAATTGCAGTAAGAAGACATGAATCAATTTTAGCATAAATTTCCATCCAATAATAAAAGCAGGCAACGAACTGCGTCTGTTAAGAAGTCCTTGGCCCTGCACAACATTGAGACTCGTTGAAAAATAAATTGTGCTATAAATTAAACGGGCCAAGAAAAAGGTCAGGGTCCTGTTTGGCTCCAAGTGGGGAGGTGGAGGAGAGTAACCTGGGTGAAAAGGGCAAAAATCTGAGCAAAAGAAAGTCATCGTTTATTAAAATAACTAAATTGCGTGTAAGAGTTTAAAACAACGCCCGTCTAACTACTTGGTTAACCTATGCACAAAAACTTAAATGTGGCTTTAGGCTAGAGAATACCAGTTTAACCGTTAAATTTAAACTGTTTTACAATGTAACTATTTTAACTAAAATACAACTATTTAAAAATTTTTAGCTTCATTAACCTATTTAAACATTCCCTTCTCTTCACCTTGGCCATCCTTCCCCTGAAAAACCTACACGTTTGGCGATGCCATCGGGGACCAAAGTGTCCCTGGCAGGTCTAACCTTGGTGGTAAAAGCATTCGTGTCCACCACCCCATCTTCGTCTATTCCACATTCTCGGCCATTGTTTTATTTCATTTTTGTAAATTTTATCATATTGTTGAAATTCAATATAGGTAATTTCTTTTTTTTTTTAAAGACGTTAATTTTACAGAAAATGCCGTATAATTTGTGGCTGGCTGTTAGCGACCACCCGGTCCTTGCCAGACCAATTACTATTGTGACAAACTTTGATTTATTATATTATTATTATTTTATTTAATTATCCAAAAAAAATATTAAATATACTAAATACTAACTTACGTCAATAAAATATAGGCCTACTGACAGCAGAAAAGCGTTTTAAGAATATTTGTACTTTTGCATTTGTACCATTTCAACTGCAAGATTTGACTGGTAGTTTATTGGCCTACTTTAAGTAAGCCATTAGCCGGCGGACACCGTAGAAGTCGTTCAGTCACATTGTGGTAAAATATGAGGAGCTCTGGTTGTGATTTACAGCCTAGGTCTACACAGACCATAAATCGTACCCAGAGAGCTTTGTGTTTTATGACAATCTAACTCCACCGGCTAATGGCTTACTTAATGTAAACATTACCGGTCGAATCTTGCTGTTGAAATGGCACAAATGCAGACGTAGAAATATTCTTGATACCCTTTCTGTTGTTAGTACATTTTATTTACATTTAAACCGTAATAAATGGTTGGTTAAGTAGGTTAACAATTACCTGCTAATTCGTTGAGTGCGTGGACGAGGTGTGCGATCTTACGGAATGGCGGGTTTGGTTCGTTTATTGGTGCGCTTGGCGTCTGGTAATGACACTAGTTCGCCACGGGGAAGAAGGGTTTTAATTGAATTAATGAAAAAAAAACCCCGATAAAGCATATAGAGTAGAACGAATTAGAGAAACAAGAAAGTCCACGTAAAATGAATCAAGAAAACCTATGTTAATATACGTTTATAAACGACGTGTGGTTACTGGGTGTTTGGCTCTGGCCACACTTACATTGTGCACATTCCACTCCACAATTTATTTGAATAAATAACAATAGTCTGTTCGCAACAGGGATCAGGTTACACAATTACTAGCAAGACTTACTGAGGGCACGTTTAGGCAACCACTCGCTTTTGCATTCTCGCAGCTAGCAGCTAGAATTCACTTCAAATTCCAACATGGCGGCGGTTTTATGTCTGCCGCCTCGCAACGAAAACAGCAAATAACGTGAGTTCATAAGCGTTTGGGAAATTGTTTCGCCATGAGGAATCTTTATTAATAAAATCGAGTTGTCGCGTCAGATGGACGCAACGAGACGGCCACACGACGGCCGACGGCCGCAAGTAAACAACCGGATCAACAGTCGTGGCGCCATAGTCAACGCAAGCGAACGAAGCAATATCAAGGCCCGATGAGATAGTAGCTGTGCTCAACTCCATGCCTGTCAGCTTGCTTCTGTTTCGTGATGCTAGGAGTCCCAATTTGATCGTTACCTCTATGTGTTTAAAGTTAAAGTAAGTCAGTTCAAGCTGAACGGATTTGTTAGCAGTTGTGTTGTAAACAAAAGACAGCATCTAATTTTTAAGTTTAAAAAGAAGCAATCGGGATTTTGAGTACGAAACTGCTCGGTGTTTTAGAAAAAAAAAATGCTTGCCAGTCGCAGCGCCATCTCTTGATAGTGAACCCAAGCGAACGAAGTCCATGGTGTCATCAAGCGATTCGTCAGCAAAGCCGCTGACTTTTAAAACTTTAAAAAAATGCATGCCGGCACCTGAATACACAGTGCCGCCATATGTTGCGGGCGTAGTCAAATAGCCTGCGGTATTAGTCACGATATTACACGCTACCTTCTTACGGACGGATTTATTTACCCCAACCAGTATTTGCACATGGACAATAATACGTAGCCTTCTCACGGGTGACTTCCGAAAAAAATGTTCATGTACAAATACTAAACACCAACAAACAAGGGGAATTATTAAGTGCAAAAGACAATACATTTACGGAAAATATACTTTATAAAGATATACTTTAACCTCGCACAAGAACAGCAGCAGTGCCAGCAACACTCAACTCAAATGTAAGTAAATCGCAACACATGGCAACACAATCAATAATTTTACTGCCAATGACATGTACCAAATCAAACCCTTGATGGAAATATCACAGAATCATTACAACACCCGTGCGTAGCACGGGCTTACATCTAGTTCTTTATATTATTAGCACGGATTATAAGACTGCAAGTATTTACTTAAACGATGTCGGATTTAGCTAATCCACTTAACGTTGTTACCATGGCAATGTCACCTTTGCCATCGCGATTGAGTTCTAGCTGCGAGAATGCAAAGGCGAGTCGCTGCGTAAACGCGCCCTAACACCTAAAGCACAAAGTTGGTTGGTGGATATGTAACGGAGAAATAAATCTCAATATTGGTGGCAGTATTTTGTTGATCACTCGCTTGATCGTATTAGATGTGAAAATCAGGACGAGTTAGCGTTTATTTAGTTTGAAATAAGCGAATTGCCTGTAAGATTGGTAGTGTGCGTTACTACATACTAGCCGTCAAAGTCTATGAACAATAAATTACTTCATTTTTCTTATGTTCCTATCTGTTTTTGAAAGGGATTGGGGGGGAGGGGGCAATGGGATTTTAAATCCTTAAAATTTTCAAAAAAATTTAACAGTTCAGGGAGAATACGATGACGATGTTTGTGGTTTGGCATTGGAACAATACGTATCAACCTTACTACTCCATTCAAGCTTACCTTTCTTTCTGCTTAACGTAAATATAACCAATATGTTTAGTAATGATAGTTTCGATAATAAAAAATATTAAATGTCACTCTGTGGCTTGGTTGGAGGTATTGGACGGAATGGTGGGGGAGGGGGGAGGTCAACGTGAGTCGGGGAAGTGGTGATGTTGCCCGGAAAGATATTGGCATTCCGAGGAGACTAACCTTACTGGGAGGGGGGGGTGTATTATCCTACACCTCCTGTGTCCAACACGATTGGCGATGCCAACGGGGGCCTTAGAGGCCCTGGCAGGTCTGACCTTGGTGGTAAGGCATTCGTGTCCCCATACCTCATCCCCCTGACCTTACCACGGCCAAATCGATATCTTTATACGATATTGTCTTCTGTTTTAAATTGAGCTGGTTGTTAGGGTCCTTACCTGACCTCTTGCTATTGTGACAAACTGTTATTATTATGATGGCCAAAATCATTAGGTAAATGCCTAGAGCATCACAAAATCGGTTAAGGGTTATTTAAATAGGACGCAAGCTAATTGTAGGTGTTACTCACTGTAGCTGATCGTTCGGCATATTGCTTACATTTTCTGTATTTCGCATCGTAAGAAGAGTTCGTTTTGCGCTGACAATTCTACAGAAATCGCGCGCTTTTTTGATGAATCCACGCACTTCACCCCTTTTTTTTCGCAGAAACGCGATGAATTGACCGATTTAGGCATGTGCAGTTTAACTTACGTCTTAAATCCTGAAGCATCGAGGGTGCCTATTAGTAATGCGGAGTTGTTTACAGAGTGATAAATAATAAAAAAGTGAAGTTTTCCAACAATGGCGGAAAACTGACTAATTAACGACATTGACAAGAATTCGTCGTGTATAAATGTGTTATGTATAAATTTCGCTTTGGCCGGAATATAGGGGAGGGTCAGTAACGGTAAAAAAAAAAGTAGTCATTGTGACATCCAATCCAAACACAGAAGGAAAAAATTAAAGCCATAAGCGAGGATGTTCATTCTTTGCACGGTAGCAATGAAAAAGGGCGAGCGCGTTCATTCTTTGCACGGTACCAGCGCTACGCGTTCCAGGACCGACATGATTGTTTTTCGGTACAATCAACTTGAAATAGCGTTCAATGCATCAAGCCCCGTGCCGCTTAGCGCAATAAACTGTTCATCAGTGGGCCTTTCTGAGTCTGTCCCGTAAGGAACCCTGTAAGGTACCCTCCTGTTTTCTGGCATTACTTCTAATTACGTTGGCGACAATTATGACGATATTGTACCATTTGTAAACAGTGCTAATTTTTTGTAAACAATACCGAACCCCATGTAAACTAATAGGTTTCGCTTGGTTTGATGTACTTTGGCCTCGCGGCTGCTGCCAGCGACATGGCAACAGTTTTGAAATGATTAATTCGGTTGTAGTCCCCATTCTGGTGAAACGTCCCTGTTTTGGACTTTTCTTCGGCTTATTGTTTTAAATTTAGATCTAAACTGTTGATTCTCAATTCAACCAAAACCTTTGACGGTCTTCTACCCCGAAGTCAGGCGAACTGAGAATTAAAACTGAATCACGAAGACTTGTTTGGTTAGGTTAA
>JAHWFP010019664.1:9092-23407 GCA_023313725.1 Lithobius niger
TTGTGATATTCTAATGTATATAATATATGAAAATATAATTTTGTATACTATTTTTTGAATTTTGCACATACAAGCTTCTTTAGCTTCGTGCTCCTTTATTTTTTTTCTGACTTTCTATTTTGTATATTTTTTGTAACTGTAATAAATTATTATTATTATTATTATTATTATTTCCGATTTTACAGTAATTACACAAAATTACTTTAACAAAGATTACAACATACCTGTGAAGAGAGCGATCAGGAACAATAATAATTGGCTGACCATACCTTCTTTCAGGAACTCTTATGGAACGAGAACCATGAACTTCATTACACCCTCTTTACTAAACAAACTCCCCATAAACTTACGCGAAATTAGGAATAAATTTAGATTGAAAAAAGAATTAAAAAATTGGATGTTTTCAAAGAAATAATGCTCCTGTTTTAACCTGTGATTCTATTTACGATAGCATCTTTTTTTACTATTGTTTGCATTGTACATTTTATAACAATTGACACTTGTTAACCGTATATAAAAACTTGAAAATGTATTTTAAACAAAACATCTGTTACCTATATTCTATAATTATTATTTTCTGTTAAATGACACATACAGTCTGCGGACTCGGGCCTTCAGATGTAAACCGTACGAATAAATAATTATTATATTATTATATTATATTATATTATATTATATTATATTATATTATATTATATTATATTATATTATATTTTATTATATTATATTATATTATATTATATTATATTATATTATATTATATTATATATTATATTATATTATAATATTATTATTATTATTATTATTATTATAGTTTATAGTCGATTTACACAATTATATATTACGTGCATATTTATTTTATCATACAAAAAAAAGTTGTGTGGCTAGTTTCACTAAAGTTGAAGGGAAACTGACCAGAACCGGAGCTACCCGAAGTGGGGACAGCAGAAACCAGGCTAGGGGCCAAATTGTTGACATAAGGTGAGACAATTCGTCAAATTTATTTTACCAATAAAACATTTCATTCGTGAAGAAGTTCTTTAAACTTTTCGGAGAGCTCAGAATCTTTATAATAATATCGGAGGCCGGCTAAAAGGAAAGCCTAAAGGAAAACCACTTCTCCCCTCCTCGCGCCCGCATTGAAACTGCACTCTCCCACTCTACCTACAGCCAAAAAGGAGCCAGGCATGAGTGGTCGATCAATCTGACAAGTCGTCGGGAAAATGTCCCGGGAAATGTGACCGGCCCCTTCGTCTAGTGGCAAATATTATTGGCGCAGCATATACGACTACAGTCAGGCTCACATGGGCTAGAAAACAACGGTTTTACAGAAATTTTGAGTCTCACGCCCAGTATAGGCCCCAAAGTCGGAACCAATGTGATTAGAAGAATTACTTATATATGCGCAAGCAATGCCAATAGCCATCACGTGAGCCGTGAACGGAATTTGGAAAATGTGATTAGACGAAAAACGGCGAGGTGAATTGGATAGGGGTGTAAAGTTGAGAGGGGCAAAATCTGGTTTGGTGAATTCGTTTTTGGCGAAAAATTGCTCAATAATTTGAGTGGGGGGGGGGAATGGAAAGAGGCGATAAATTGTACTGTAAATTTGGTGGGTGCGAAACACCCTGTAAATGAGATGGGGGGGGGGGGAATCGCCAACAAAAGTACAAAGTTAAGGGGGGTGGGCAAAAAAATTCGCTATCTTCCCCGGCCTCTACAAACAAAAGCCTAGGTCGCCTGCTACACATAGAATACGACTAGAGATTGCCCGTACTGACACTACGGTGGTAACGGCCATCAGCATCGGTGGAATGGGAATTAAAAAGACTAAAATACCAGGACCTGCACATGGTTGATTTTAGTTTTTACTAGCAGTCCTACCCGGCTTCGCCCGGGGTTTTGTTTTGCCCGTGGTTGTTTCCCAGTTTTAGCTTACTGTTGCCTAAACGTACACTGTGATGGACAGTTTTTCTTCCTGTATTACTCTCCCTATCCTCCATCCGCTCCCTCCATCTCTCCTGCCTCTTTTCTCCCATCTTCTCCCTCCCTTCTCCGTTCCCTTCCTATGCAGCTGGCCGTCCATCTACTTCCCTACCTCCCCTTTGCTACACGTAGTTGAATTAAAAACTGCTTCTTCCTCTCCCCTTCCCTACCACCGTTGGTGAGATTTGGCGCCACATTATTGCTATGGTCTCTATTTAAAACAACGCCAGTGTACATCCGTACTGTGTGAAAAATAACCGTGCATGACATCGTTTAATGGTAACAGACGCATTGCTCCCTTCCCCCACCACCACCTTCCAAATCTATTTTCCCCTAAAGAGCAGGGCTAACAGACGTGCTGCCCCACACACGGGCATTTATCGTCCAGGCCCTCCTCCCCCACTCTCAGTTTATCGCTTTGGCTTGAGCGATCTGTACCGTGTGAAAAATAACTATCCTTCGCACATGACGTCATTTAAGACATGCCTCTGCGATGACCGCGCAGAACAAATTGTTAGTCGAGGCAACAATGTGCCAATTTCAACTTCTTTTGAAAGTTTTAACTTCTTTCAGTTTTAACTTCTTTCCAAAGAACTGACACACTCGCTAGTTTTTATTGTTCCCCTTTCGGGAGGTCGTCGTTGTCTTCATTTCTGATACGAGACTTTGTTTTATAATGTAAGATTGCCTAACTGAAGATATACATTACCTTTTTTATAGCAGTTTCCCCCCTTCTGAGCTTATTTTTCCTAGAAGTTTGAAGGTTGGCTTCCTTGCTGGGCTCGTAATAGTTCTGCGCATGCGCAGGCTTGGGCCAGTCTATATAAGCACGCCGCGTCAGCCGAACCACATCATTTCTCCCGAACCCAGAACCTAGTTCATGGAGGGAAGGCTGGACAGGATGAACGGTAATGTATATTTTCAGTTAGGCAATAAAAACTAAAATCAACCAGGTGCAGGCCCTGGTATTTTAGTCTTTTTATAGCCGATGAAAATATATACATTACCTTTTTTATAGCAGACTTCGTCACCTAGGAGGAGGGCTAGGTTGGGGTATCCGGCTTTACGAGCGAGCGCCCACAAGGAACAAGTCCCGGAGAAGACAACCTTAAGGCCAAAGCCATACCCACAACGGAACATGATAAGAAAGAAGAGGTACAGAATCGAATGTATCGTATACGTGGGAGGCTAAGGGTACGAACTGTATTGGAATCAGTCTTCAGAGTGGATGCAGGAGACATAACAGTTTTCTGCAGTAAGGAGTCTTACAACATGTGGAGGACAAGGCAGAACAAGTAATAATTCATAAGACCCTGTTTACCTTGTTGGGAAGGAGAATCAACGAAACTTGAGGAACGGTACTTGAATGATGCATGAAAACTAGCACGGTGAGGCATCGTGATTCGCATGGTGTAACGTCGTATGTACGGTTCGGAGCAGGAAGGAATCTGGAGTCGGTATTGAAGGGAATCGATGCATAAACAAGTGCATGGTGGTAATCGATCCTTCATAAGAATTGGGTGATGAGACTTAAAGATGAGCAAAAATACTGACGAAAGTACATAAAGAAGATGTATCGGCGAAGCCACGTAATCTAATGGTCGGTCGGTTGGTGGAAGGACCAAGGGAGCAGGTGCTTCAAGCAATGAAGTCACTGTGGGAGAAGGTTCTCGTGACGAAGAGGGGTGAACCATAGGAGAACGAAACTGCGGTTAACGATGCATTGTGAAGCGTTGATTACGAGACTGAGCACAGTAATACGCTCTCTACGGTGGAGAGGTTGGGATCGGTGATACTCATCGTCGATTGTTTTCTTGGTCTCTTGCTGACAAGTGAACCCTACGAGTAAGGACATGACACAAGGCCGAGGCTGGAGGAAAGAGTGCAACAGGTGGCGTTGTTTGTCGTGATTGGCGCAATTACAGGCAACCATGAACAGTTATTGAATGGACCGGGAATCAGTGGCGCAACCAAGGGAACCGCAATGTTCGTGGTTCGTGAAGGGACGGGCCTTTGAGGAGCGAGAGGTCATTTAATCACCTTAATACGAACCGGCCATTAGTAAGGAAAGTAGTCGATTGTCCTAGCAGCGGAGGTTGGGGAGGAGGTTGGTCATGAAGACCGCATCCATAACCTGTGGCAAGATCTTGATTCTGGTATGAGGTATCGAAGGATGTTGTTCTGCTGGTTTTGTATAAAAGGTAATCTGGAATGATTCCCTTGACAGTTTGAGAAATTCAGGGAGAGGGATCGCAGAGAGATCGGGAACACCACAATTTGGGGGATCGTGATCCATGAAAAAAGGATCTGGAGAGTAACAGGAATTGTGAATGCTCTCCTCTTGAGGCAGAAGCCCCTGTTAGGGAGCAGGAATCATGTCAAGATGAATCAGAGGTGTAGGAGTATCAGGTGCCTGTGAAGTGCCAGCATCAGTGGATCGTTGTTGTGTCGGAATGCCAGAGAACCAAGTTGATGTGCAATCGATAACCGGAGTGCCTTCCGCTTGAAGGTACGAAGTGGAGAGTCCATAAGGCTATGAGCTTGTAGACTAGCGAGTGGACCGCTAACCTGAGGAGGAGAGGACAGGTAGCTCAGAGAGGAGTGAAAAGACAAGTCGAAAGGAGAAACGTGTGGTGTGTGTGTAGCTTAGCAACCGTTTTGCGAGTCATAATCTGAAGCTTGAGCCTTGTATAACGTCTGCTTTGTGCAAGCAACTTTCGTAGTAAGAGATCGTAGGTTCCTGGAGGGAACCGCCTGGTTTTCGTAGGTCGTGGACTTCGAGAATTAGAAATGGGACCGCTAGCACATGGCGGAGCAGATCGAATGCTGTGAGATGAACAAGAAGAAAAGTCCAGAGACACGAGGCGGGCAGAAGAAGATGCAGCCTTAGCAGCAACTGTGCGAATTTTGACTTGCAGTTTAAGTCTGGCATAAGTTTCCTTTGCACGGGGAAGGTCTTCGCAGAGGGAACGTCGGTCCTGCTTCGGAGCAGGTTGGTTGCATGGAACCAGAGAAGAAGTAACCGTGTCATGCGGTTGGAGGGGAACCGAGAGTTTGGAAAGAAAGGGATTCTCCAGTGATAACCGGGAATCGAGAGGCCCATGATCAGCCGTGAGTTCTAAGACCTCAACAGCTTCAGAAGCCAGTTGCGTAAAGGGAACTGGAGAGGCAGAGCATGGAGGGCGGATCGTAAATCCTTCCTTGGGAGGGCCCTTTGCTCTAAGCATAACCAGGTAATCGGAGGGTAATCGGGAACCGTAGAGGGAACCGGGAAGCGAGTTCTTCATTTGAGGAGTGATGTGAACAGCGTGCGGCATAGTAGAAAGCAAGATTCGTGCTTGAGGGTCAGTAATCAAGGTTTGGAGTGTTAGGAACGCACCTTCCCAGTGTTGGATTTATAATTGATAACGCCTTGGATCGTTGGATACAAGAGCCAGGGCCTTTGAAAGATTGGTAATCGGGAACCGTGAATCGTGATGGCATGGTAAGCAAAAAACAAGAAATTACAGTTGCATGGTTTGAAGGAATAAGTATAGCATTGCGGTCGTAATCGCAAGGTGAGAACCGAAGAGTGGGGGGGGGGGGGGGACCGCTGCCTGGCCGAGAGGCTCATGATCCGCTGGGAGTTTGAAGATTTGAACAGTGTCAGAAGCCAGTTGTGCCAGGGGACGCAGAGGGGCGGATCTTGGGTGGTGGAATGGAGACCCATCTTTGGGAGTGACTGTTGCATTAGATATGAGAAGGCAATCGGTGAGGTAATCGGGAACCGTAGGGGTAACCGGGAACCGAGTTCTTCACTTATGGAATGATGTGAAGTGCGTGTTGTGGACAAGAAAGCTCTGAGGGCTATTCAGACGTTGGATGGCACCGTAGAAAGAGGAAATTCGTAGCAAATCTAGTGGGATGCATGGAGGAACGTAGAAGAAGCAATGGAAAATGTGTTGAAGGGTCCAAACTAGGATGGTAACCGGGAATTGAACGGTTAGAAGTAGGGTCATCGGACAGGGAAATCGAGCTGGAGGCTGTACAGAAACGTGTGCAGAAGGTTGCAGGTCGGAGAAGAGTCGTTGGGTGCATTCAAAGCGAAGGTGCATCTGAGATAACGACTAGCAGGAACCGATGTATTGATGACAAGGAGAGGATGGCAGGAGGATCGTGGTTCGAAACAGGGCCCCGACTGGGTGCATGGGCCCAGTCCAAGCTGTGAGGATCATGACAGGAAAATGGAATCGGACCGAGCATAGGTCCTACAAAGGTGGTGCATGGAATTAGCAGAATGATAGTGGATTGCAGTGTGGAAGGGACCTGAATCGTGCACGGTCCTTGTTTCATGGAGGCTGTGCAGACACATGCACAGGGGGTAGCGACCATCGACTGATGATGATGCATGCACCGTGTAAGAGGTCGGGATGTAGGTTTGCGTAGGGAACCGATGTACCCATAGAATCCGTCATTTTCAGCTGGCAACAGCGACATGGGAAGAATCTTGGTAGAAGAGACAAAGGGGCCAAGGCTGGAAGCTGGGGCCCGGTTCCAGCCCACTGGTAGTGGTGGGATCGAATCCCCAGCAAGAGGAACCGAACCAAGTCCAGATAAAAGGCTCGATGTGTAAGTGGTAATTAACGTAAGTTGCAGAGGTAGATATCGGTTCCCTCCCCCCACAGGTATCGAACCCGAGAGACGTGATGAGGAAGGGGACTGGAATCAATGTCGTCACCAGTGGAGTGGAAAGAGCAAGCTGCAAAGATGCAGCCCTTGTCGTGCCGATTAAACTACGGTTACGCTGGGCACACCCTCCCTATTAATATATGGCAAGGGGCACAGGAACCGGGATCGTTTGGCGAGGATTAAAGTTCCCTCCTTCTGGTTGAGTTGAGAAAAAGGGGATCGAATCCCCCTCCCAGGTTCGCTGAACGATCCCCCACCTGAAGTGAGGATCGGTGAATCCATATGCTAGTAGCTCATGTGCTAATACTGTGTGAGGGGAATCGACGGTTGAAAGAACCGAGGCCGAAACCGTAACCTCTTGAAGGCAAGGTGGGCCCTGAAGGATCGTTGATTACGACAGGTATTCCCAAGGAATTGGGAACCGTAACGACAACTGGTCAGTCGATGTGAACCGAAGGGAATCGACGTCTTGGATCGGTGAGGGTCGCACAAGCGTTGCCGGAGACAGAAGATGGGATCGGGGAACCGGTAATCGGTGCATCCATTGTTATAGAAGGTAACCAGGCAATTGACGGCATGCGTGTTCTTGTATCTTTGGGAATCGAGCTCAAGGGTGATCACACTAGCGTGAGCGCCTTACACTAAAGGATGTGGTTCGGCTGACGCGGCGTGCTTATATAGACTGGCCCAAGCCCGCGCATGCGTAGAACTGTTACGAGCCCAGCAGGGAAGCTAACCTTCAAACTTCTAGAGAAAATAAGCCAGGAGCCTTAATGGGTTAGCTGCAAGGGGCACTGCAGAGAGAAACAAAAGGGCATCATTACTGAAGCCGATGCTGTGAAGAGTGATTTCTTAGACCTAAAACGCGCGATTTTTGTTGCTGGAGAAAACAACGTTAATTTAAGCCTAAGACCAATAATCACCAATAATAATAATAAGTTTGTTGCAAACGCAACCGGAATGGCAAGGACCTAGTGGTCACTAACTGCCATCCGAAGTTAAAACAAAAAATAAAAACTACAAAAGTTTAGAGTTTAAAAGTTTAAAACAAAAATGATGGCAGGCTGCAGAGGAAGGGTAGATTGTATTGGGTTGGGGTCACGTATGCCTTACCACCAAGGTTAAACCTATACGATGGTTCCCGATGGTTCCCGATGACATTGCCAAACGTGAGGGACAAGTTAGGGGGAAAACCGTATCATTCTCAATGTTTCTTAAATATAAAAAAAAAATATGCATCGCAGTTTAAAGCTTGGCCTAAACCAATTTCAATCCGAAATAATACAAAAAAAAATCATAATAGTAAAGCTATGTCACCAGGACAACACACGGATACACGAGGGATGCGAAGCTCATTTGCGAACAACAGCACATAAGTTTGAACTCTTTTAGGATGAAGCCAACGCCTTCAACCGGATGACAACGGCAACAAGGTGAACTGGAAGGAATCAGTGGCCATTGTGTCATCCATTTCCGCGTGCTGTACGGTTCTTAATGCTCGCGCCCGAACATAGCCACTATAGATTAAATTCTTGGTGCAATATGATCGTTATTATAGCTGGGATGTTTACTACAAATCCGTACGTTCACCCCCACCATTTGCCTTTAATACGTTTGAACTATTTACTAATCTAATACCAACGCACGGACACATAGGCAAACTGGACTGCAAAAAAACAAAAAAAAAACAAGAGACCACTGCGTGTGTAGTGCTGCCATGTGGTGCCATTTTTTCCTGCTATCCCACCGCGGCAGCATTGGTTCTTTCTATCTTGACCCATACCCCTCCCCCACTACGGCTTCCAATGGTCAGCCCAACGGGTCTTACCGTTGCCAATTCCAAAGGATTATTTTAAGCGCAGTACAGCAATGAATCAAACGAACTATCATTTAGTATTTCTTTTTTAATTCTTTTGGATGGGAGGGCAACAACACTGGATAGGTCCAATGTTGGTTTAATTCTAGTTTTCCCTCCTGACAAAAACAGCCATTCGTAATTTGCAAAGGTTTATGTACATTAATACAAAAAAAAACCACAAAAATAATAGTTGCATCAACAGCTAATTTTTAACAATTGCACCTCAATTCTAAACTATGCTTCCATTTTGTTTTTAGCCAAACAAGAGAAAACCTTAAGCTGCAGTCTTGGAATATCAAAATTGGATAGCTCTCGGGAAAAAAACGGGTTGAATGTTACATTTAAATGCCAAAACACGTCAAAATTTTGCCAAGTTATCGAATAGAAAAAATAATAACCATTGTTGTTACAGATCATAACCAGAAATTAGAACACCTGGTCCAATCAAACTACCTTGCAAAATTCAATGAGCTCTGCCTACAAACAGTTAGGCCTAATTCGCCCATATTCTTGCGAAAAGTGAACTGACGCATTCAGAATGACGCTTTCAGAATGACGCATCAATGTTCAATAGAGGCCATGTTATTTTTTGTTTGTTTGTTTTGTTTTGTTTTAGTTCGTAAAGACTGATGTAACTAATACCTCTCGTGTCTAAATAAAGGTTTCTTAAACCTGCTTCATTATTTAAAAAAATATTAATCAGTTTGTTTACGTTGCACCGAAAATTCATGCTACTTTCGCCCAAATTACTAATATGGTGGAAACACGCATGAAGTGTTCTATCCAAGAAAGGGTTTTCCGGGTTTTTTTTCGTATGCTTAATCTAAACAAAAAAAATCGGTGTCAGTCACAGGGACATTTTATAAAAAAAAATATTATAATAATATATAAATAAATCTATTGTTAGGCCTTCATTCCTGTACCTTCAAGCTATCCTAGGTAAACCCACACACGCATTTAGATGACACCGGAAACGAAATCGATGCGTATGCCACCTGGCGTTGTTAGGTAAAAGCTTTTTCCCCAAGAACCTTATTCTGTTTGCAAAGTCCGACGTGATAGATTCATTACAACCTTTGGGTAACTGACACGTCAGCAAAGCTATTCTCCTAGCGAGTGCACCTTGCACATAACGTCAAAGCCTTCCACAACAGCTGCGCAAAGTGGCTGAAAAAGACGGCGACACTGCTGTTCGTTTACGTTGCTATCTCCTTTCCGTCCGCCATGCGTTGCCATGGCAATATAAAAAGTTGGCCGCAGATGGAAAGAGGGGTTTCGTCCTAATGGTCAACTTATACCGGAAGTAAAAACAAGGAGCGCGCCTTCTCCTCCAATAATAGCGTCTTCTCGAATAAGCTTCCACTTGCCGGCGCCAGGGATGGAAAGATCCGTCTCTGCGAGGAATTGCAATTGGCTAGCAACTTGGGTTATCAATACATCTTAAAAGCCGGGAATGAGTGCTAGGATTAGGTTTATTCAAACATCGGACGGCAGCCAAAAATCTCTACACTTTTTTTTCAAATGTTGATAAATAAATAATAGTTATATAGCTTTCCTTTTGCAACAATGATTCACTGATGTTGTCGTCTAGGAGGCCATTTCGTCTAATGCCGCTCGTTGGTTTGCACTGCTGTCACCAGGGGTTGCAACTGTACTAGTAACAATGCATTCCAATCCTTCGTAATGTGCACTCCTTCAGGGGTTTCGCCGACGCTGGTAACGCCAACATGGCGGAGCTAACTTCCTGTTCTCGTCTGAATGAGACTCACGAGATGCCAATCCTATATTCTATTTATTTATTGTATTTACAAAATTATTGTAACGCCCTATAAAGAGCATAACAGCAATTTTGGATTAAAACAACAATTAAAAAAAAATACAGAAGAAACATGGTGGGCACTCTCGCCTCTGCTCTCGTCTGAACGAGATTCGTGAGTTACACATCCCATAATTCATCATTCCTGACGTATTCACTCCTCCCTCAATCTGTAGTTTGCGCTCCTTCACTCAACGCTTTCAAATCACGCTATGACGCTCTAGTTGCTTAACTTCTTTGGGTTTTGGGGGGGAGGGGTGGGTGGTTCGTGTACCCGCAATATCTATTTCTATTTCTATGGTGTAACAATGTAATCTCTACTTCTACAGAGAACACAACGAAATATTAAAGGAAGGTTGCCACAACGTGAAAACGCTGTGCTTTTTAAAAAACGCCGGATGTAAACATCAATTTATAAAATCGAACAGCTATTGGAGAATTAGTTCAAACTTTTGCCTGTGCTAGGATAAATTTCGCAAACAGTATCACAGTTTGACTGTAGCTGTGCGTGTTTTACCCTAATCGTCGGATTTAAGTTTCTCCAACATTCGTCAGTTATTGCGACTGAATTTGTCCACCATGTTCAATTTTAATAGCGGTTGCCATCCCATATTCTCAAAGCGGAAGTATCACTGATGACTGCGCCTTCAATCATGAATCTGCTTATCCGTTAAACACAGTTTACCATGTATCGTCCTAGCTGTCACGGACGCCACAACGGATGTTTAGTGTAGTTTTATCTCTCTTCATTTACTCACCGACACAAGGCTCCCGAAGGCTCAGAGCAGCCAGGGCAATGTCCTGAGGTTTACGTTAATGCCACAAGCACTGGACAGGGCTCGAGACACTTTGCCGTGGCTCCCGAAGCTGCATTAAAGCATAAGCCTAGCTCAGGACATTGCCCTGGCTGCTGAGTCTTCGGGGGCCTTGTGTTGGTGAGTAAATGAAGCGAAATAAAACTTTATTCTTTTGTCTCCCCAGTCCACTCCTCGCACATAATACTGGGTCAACGTGGCTGAGTTGTGAGAGAGCTCAGCCTGGTTGGTGGAGGTTTGCGGATCTGGTCGAACCTTGGCAAAGGGGACCTTGGCAAAGTTCCCGCCAGGACTGCCGGCCAGGGTAGCGTGAGAGGCTACCATGCTCCTTCAGCGGCTATGGATGTATTCTGGCTAATTCTGGACAATCTTTGGGCTCCTACGATGATCGTAGGTTTCACGAGTCGAATCCCCGGGCTGGCACTTCCCTTTACCAGATATTTCTTCTTCTCTAAAAATCTGGTAATGTTCAAAATTGAGCTGGTTCAGCCATACAAGCATTAATTGCTTCGGCTGACTTAAGGCTGGTCGAAATTTCTTTAAAAAAAAATAAAAATAAAACTTCTAATGTACCCAACGTATCCGTACGAATATAGACTGTACCGTCTACATAAACTGTCGATTATTGACTCGTGTTTCTTATATATTTAAACAAATTGTTTTAATTGGGAATGCTGTACAAACAAAAAATATAATTTGGCGTGAGTGCAAGTGAACGAGCTTCCTATTTCACAGGTGTGGCATGTGTGTGTGTGCGGAGCAGAAAACCCACACACGTTACAAAAGTATCCGATCAAACGTTGTGCATGGGTCGAATGTCAGTGATTCTGATGATATTTCTGATTTCGAAGATGACGTTGATGTTTTTAATGCTGAAAATAATTAGTATTAAAAAACGCTTAAGTGTATAAAATACGAATGTAAGCCTTAAAAAACTTAAAGCCCTAAACGAACAGATATTAGAAAAAGACATGTAAGCCATCAGCGTCGCACTAATACGTGTAAAAGAAGCTCCAGCTTGTTTTTGTGGGTCGCTGGAGATTCTTTTACACGTATTAGAGCGACGCTAATGGCTTACATGTCTTTTTCTAATATCTGTTCCTTTAGGGCTTTAAGTTTTTTAAGGCTTACATCCGTATTTTGTACGCTTAAGCGTTTTTTAATACCAATATCCCTTATTTTTTTTTCTTGTTTTAGCAAGAATACTAAATCACCTTAAAATAACTGTTATAAGAGAGTCTTTTCCATGGCTGATTCGTTTTATACTGCTAAGAGTGACTTTTACACCCAATTTCATGTTTTTAGCTTGATCTATAAGAATTTCTTGCCCAAACCCCTGAGAGGCATCACGAGGACGTTCTGGAGCGGGAGGGGGGGGGGGCACTGATGACACTTTGGGTATTTCATTGGGGTCCATGGCTGGTTCGATTTTTACTGTTAAGAAAGACTTGTGTACCAAATTCATGTTTCTGCAAAATTTCTACAAAAACTTGTTATTCCACTTAATAATTTCTGACCAGTGCTCGACCATAATAATTGGTCTGCCGATGCGAATACTGCAGTAACATCAAAATCGTGTTCAAAATGCCCTAATCGGTGTTAATACCTACATTTTGAGCTGTACAAATTGAAATTTGGTTCATTGGTTTGATCTCTAGGTGAGAGCAAAAGTTCTAACCCATTTGGCTTCCCGTGTCAAGAATAATGTAGTTACATTAAAATAGCATGCGAAATGCCCTAGGTCTTGTCCATACCTAAGTTTTAAGCTATAGAACTTGAAAATCGGTTCTGTGGTTCGATCTCCAGGCGAGGACAAAGAGTCCCGCAACATTAATGATTTCTGCCCAGTGCTCTGCCGACGAGAATACTGCAGTCACATCAAAATCGGGTTCAAAAGGCCCTGGTCGGTGTTAATACCTACATTTTAAGCTACACAAATTGAAAATCGGTTCATTGGTTCGATCTCTAGGTGGGAGCAAAATTGTTAGCCCATTTGGCTTTCCGTGTCAAGAATAATGTAGTTACATTAAAATAGCATGCGAAATGCCCTAGGCCTTGTCCATACCTACGTTTTAAGCTATAGAACTTGAAAATCGGTTCTGTGGTTCGATCTCCAGGCGAGGACAAAGAGTCCCAACAGCAACATTAATGATTTCTGCCCAGTGCTCTGCAATTATAATTGCTCTGCCGACGAGTATACTGTAGTCACATCAAAATCGGGTTCAAAAGGCCCTGGTCGGTGTTAATACCTACATTTTAAGCTATACAAATTGAAAATCGGTTCATTGGTTCGATCTCTAGGTGAGAGCAAAAGTTTTAGCCCATTTGGCTTTCCGTGTCAAGAATATTGTAGTTACGTTAAAATAGCCTGCGAAAGGCCCTAGGCCTTGTCCAGACCTACGTTTTAAGCTATAGAACTTGAAAATCGGTTTAGTGGTTTGGTCTCCAGGTGAGGGCAAAGAGTCCCAACAACAACAACAACAACAACAACAACAACAACAACAAGAAATGGCCATGCTGTGGACGCCGAACGGTTTGATTGTTGTCATTAAAATTTGTAATGTGGTGAAATAGTTACGACACGACCCCAAAAACCGAAGTTCGTTGGTCTATGTCAATTCTGGGCGAGACTAGGAGTTCAAAGTTTGACGTTTAACATGGAAGTTCATGCTGAGGCTTACATAAGGACCGCGGTTGATCAGCTTTGGTGTTGCTCGAGGATGAGCTGGAATATAAGGATGCGATGCTGAACCGGTATAAATAGGGGGTGATAGTAAAAAACGACGTTACCAGGAATTCATTTCCTGCCTTTGGAATCTTAAGATTACATTCACCTCAGTAAGCAGCCACTTTGGTACTCGTCTTTCTTTGATATTATTTTTTATTGCATTGCAGATATATTGCTAATGTAAGCCTATTTAGCTAAGAAATCACCTTTCTTTTTTTGTTGTAAGCCTTTCAAAAAAAAAAGCTGTTAGATTATTAATATTATAATTCACTAGGGGGCCGGAGGTGGCTACCAGATCGATGGATGGTTTGTTGCTCTCTTCACAGTCAGTAAAATCATATCAAAAACCAAAACTGGTAAAAGTGGCCGCCAAGTTCCGAATGGTTTGGCCCTTCAAAGGAGTGATATCAACACACCAAAACATTCGCCAAGTTAATCGCACCG
>JAHWFP010019664.1:23507-45356 GCA_023313725.1 Lithobius niger
AGGAGTGATATCAACACACCAAAACATTCGCCAAGTTAATCGCACCGCTTAATAATTCGAAGATTAAATGGAAACTAGAACATTGCTACTTTCGATAGCAATGTTCAAGTTTTCATTTAACGTTCAAAGTATTATTCGGTGCGATTAAGTTGGCGAATGTTTTGGTGTGTTGATATCACTCCTTTGAAGGGCCGAACCATTCGGAACTTGGCGGCCCTTTTTACCAGTTTTGGTGTTTGATATGATATCACTTCTTTTTTTAAAATTGTGTATTACACTCAACTCCACTACCGTGCAGATTTGTAATAAAGTGCAACGTCAACAAGAAATTGGTTTTCAAAACTTTGCTACTACCTTTTGCCTATAGGCCGAACCATTCTCAATTTAGTGACCTCTTTATAGGCTTTGGGTTTGGTTTTAAGTTTGTTGTAATTTGTTTGTTTTTTTAAGGTTTGGTGTGTTGATATCACTCCTTTGAAGAGCCGAACCACTCTCAACTTAGTGGCTTTTTTACCAGTTTTTGGCTTTGTTTATTTTGCTTTGTTTTTACAGTTGGTTTATTTTTCGTGAATTGAACGTGAATACAATTTCTTTGCAACGTTGTTTAGATTTATCGTGATAGACTAGTGTGTATCTAGGCACGCACGTCAGTATACACGTTATCATTGTCCGAACTTTGGCCGTCCAATGAGAGACGATGCCGACAATACTAACAGTGGTTATAACAAATTGTTAGTACTTACGCGCCATCCCACGCCATCCTCGTTACGCCCCCAGGCTTCAAACCATAAAAGGCACGCAGTTCGTATTGTACTACACCCATTCATCCAATTTCATAGATGGAAGCCTTTCCGTTATCTCGGTATCGATGAATAATCACCCTATGGAAATTAACATGGGGATGAGCGGACTATGGTAAAATCCACCCACATTAGTCAGTGGAGAAAGTGTTAGCAACGCAACCAAAGCCTGCTTACCACTGATCTGTCTGTATTCATCCGCGAGCTCCAACTCAAACAATAATGCAGAAATAGCATAACAATTCATTCGCGCGAATGTTTTTAATGCTAACTAGCGGAGTCGCTCGTTTCACTCGCTTACTCCGCGTCGTCTTGCTACACTCGAGAAGCTTATATGAGGCGGTTAGTTCACAAGTGGTGTAAATCCACTTTTCGAAAAAACTGAGTTAGGTACATTTTCCGAATCGTAATATCTTTTTCTAATAGTTCATAAGTGGTGTATCTCCTAGTTTCAGTTTTTGGCCCGGAGATAGCAGCTATCTTCTTGTGCACTAAACGAAAATGTGTCCAAGTTTGGGGCACAGGTGGTGCAAGTCACAGAATTTTTCTAAGCCCAATAGATGCCTATACTAAAATCTAAACTTACAGAGATAGACGTGTGGTGTCAAAGGGAAAGTTTCTCAGAACTACTTGCAGAGTCCAGAAATTTAATTAAAAAAATTTATATTTTTGCACTTTTTTGCCTAAGTCCACAGGGTCCTTCCTTTTTTTTCTAAGTGCCCACTTAACTCTATACATATAGGGCCAAAGGTTACAGTTACATGGGTGGTGTAAAAGGGAAAGTTGCTTAGACTCACTTGCACAGTCCAGAAATGCAATAAAAAAAATTATTATTTTTTACTGTGTTCAACATGCTATTGTTGGGGTGGTGAGTAGATAGCTGCCACGCCCATGATTTTGGGATATTAAGTTTGCAGTCTTCACAGTTTCACGTACTATAGCTGACTCAAATGCCTCACCTTTCACCATTAAGTATTACTTAACAGTATTTTTATAATGGGTTCGTTTGTCTAACCTTAATTATCTCAAAATGGACTTGAATGGACTTACACCACTTGTGAACTAACCGCCTCATATGCTGCAACTTGTATGCTGCATTCCACAGACATTCCACATCTAAAAAGATCATGCAAATGATCAAAGTGCAGTGTGCGTTTTTCGTGAGGCTTCAGTTCATAAACAAATTAACTGAACGAAAAACGGCTTCGCCAGTGAAGGCGATTGTGAATTTGCCCTTTCCTCAGAAAATAGGGTGGCCATTTCTTTCTTTATGTACTCTGGTTATATAAACGGGCTACTTTTTTTTCGGTGATTAGTGGGTCTTTCTAGCAATCTTAGTAGTATGACGGTCACAAATGTGAAATGTGAATGTTGTTTCTTTACGATTTGAGTGTATTAGAAATAAGGTCCTCCCCCCCCCCCCCTTCCCCTGGATGTGCCACTGAACCCAACATAACCGAATCTAAATCCCAGGTCTTAAGGCATAGTTTCCCCAGCTCTGCCCCCCCCCCCCAACCTGGGAGTACCACTGACCCAAACATAACCTAATCTAACATAACGTAACCGACATACATGCCTCGGAATGTTAAAATATCGGTAAAAACATAGACTTGGTGGTAACATAACTGAAAGACCAAAACTGCACACACTGCCCCGGAAATTGTTTAGTCCCAGATCTTTTTTTTTTGGGGGGGGGGGATGAGGGAGGCAGTTGCTCCAGCTTGCCTGCTCCCCCACCTCTCCCCGGTGTGCCACTGAACCGAAAGAAACCAAACGTGACAACTAGGCCTAACCGAAGTACGTGCCTGTAAACGCAAAAAGGGCGGTAAAAAGAAAAAAAAGCTGGCCGAAGTTGAAGGAAAGAAGTTTCCGTAGCTTGCTCGCCGCCTCCCCCTCCCCTGAATACGCCACTGAGCCAAACGTAACATTTTCTAACATTCCCCAGGTCTGGTGGGGAAGCAATTGCCACAGCTTGCGTGGCCCCCCCCCCCCCCCACCTGGGTGCGCCAATGGTTAAGAAACATGACCTAACATAACACCTAAGTACGTGCCTGTGAATGTAAAAATTTAAAAAAAGAAAAAGGGCGTTGTGACATGGCGGGACAGACCCAAATTACATAAATGTCTTGGTTTACGGAATCATACTTCCCCAACCGTGTAACAAATTTAAAGCCATTGGGAAAATAACTTCTAAATAAAGACGAACTAGCGTCTCTCACGCCATTGACATATTATCCCCACAGCTCATGTTGGCGCCATGGGCGCCATGTTCCGAAAATTGCGACCGATATTTCTGGACCGTCATTACTCCTGCTCCGTACCTGTCTGCTTTTCGATTAACTTAGCCAAGGGTGTAAATTCGGGTAGGTAATAGTGATGAGAAAAGCGACCTTCATTTATTTTGGTTATTTTGCAAGGTACTCTCTGACTGTAGCGCTATCAACGATCCATGTAGTGGCGAATCGTGAACTAAAAATCTTAGCCCAAATAAGCCAAAATCGAAACTTCAAAAGCGAAACTTTCGTTCGGTTGCATGATGGTATAGTATTGTGAATTTAAATTCACAATACAAAAACCATCCCCCTTCCGACGTGTGCCTAAAGGCTGCCAATGAGCCAGGAGGCAAGACACGCGATTTCTCCCCAGTCGGCCTTGGCTTGAAGATTCTTTATCCATCCCCGCTACAAGGCCGTTTCAACACTCTAGTACGAGAGTTGCTGCATGCTTGAACTAAACATGCTTGGTAATTTTATCAAGGATACTCTGTCGAGCCCTACGGGTCTCCTTTATACCGCTCTTGGTACAAATTATTGTTTTATTCAAATAAATTGTGCTGCGGAAGCTGCACAGTAAAAGCGACGCCAGAGCCGAACACCAGGAACCACACGTCCCTTTTATTTTTTGTTACTACCACACTTTACATGGGTTTCCTTGTTTCACATATTTTAAGAATTTTCACTTTGAAGCCATCTTCTTTCCCGTTACGTGTAATGCGTTGAACCAGGAACAACATGTCGCCTATAATTTTTGACGAATATAAAATAGCAAAATAGTATCCATTTTGCTCTCTGCTTCTCACCCACGCCACACTTTATATGGATTTTCTAATCCATTTTGCTCTCTGGGTCTCACCCACCCCACACTTTACATGGGTTATCTAGTTTCACTTAATTTAGCACAACTTCTCTAGATTATTGCTAATGAGTGAACCATGTAATGGGTTAACTTATACAGTACACTACAGGTCGAATGTTGCTGTTTAACATTACAAACATAGACGTACCTGAAATTGCTAAGGTTATTTCTGGAGGAAGATGGACAATATTATTTTTTTAATTGAAATATATTGTGCTGCAGAAGTTGTACAGTACAAGTGACGACAGGCACCAACACACAACACTTGTATTTATGTTACTACGACATTTTGAATTGGTTTTCATGTTTCACGTACGTTAAGAAATTTTTGAGCTGTTAGACCTACGCAAGTTAGAACTACGCAAAGCTTAACTCATACCCAAAGCTGCTCGTAAAGTAATAAAGATGTGGAGAGAACCAGCTGTTGGTTTAACGTATACATTACTGGTCGATTCTTACTGTTTGAAATATTGCAAATGCAGACGTAAAATATTCTTAATCCCTTTTTCGGCTGTTAATGTATTTGCTTTACGTAATTTAGTATTTTTAGTATTTAATCTTTTTCGTATCTTTGCGAAATGTGATTTAATTTAAATGCTAAACAGGTTTTCTGTCGTATTGGATTTTAAACAGCCATAAACCAACTCCAACATTTTTCCCACCCGTGAAATGCACGTGCTTCATTCTTGAATGATTGCTATTCAGATGCTGCCACTCACAACAATGGCCCCCAATACATTGTTGCCGCACGTTCCTGAAACGTTCGAAGCTTTCACGAAAAAAATCTGCCAACAATCAATGACGTCATATATTGTTGCGGTATTGTTGCTGATTGTTGCGTGATTGTTGCGGGGGCTAGATTTTCGTTAATTTGGGGCATTTAGGACCCTTCTCGTTTCTTAAAAATACGCCTACGCTAAAAACGGTTTAATTTCCTGTCTTCGACACATTTCTCACATTTTTAGCGTCCTACTTCCAGAGGAGAAGAGGTACATATATACCTACATATATATATACCAACCGTAAGTTTTTAATGATTAAGACTAGCAACTAGCTCGCTTCGCTCGCTCATTCCGCCGCGTCTCGCTGCGCTCGAGGAGATTTCTTGTTGAAACTCATATGGTGCTGACAGACACTCCCAGCAAAAATTATCAAACATATGTTCAAGGAAATGCTCCAAATAATGTGCGCATTTTTCCACTATAGGATAAATATTTAGCCTACAACTTACTAAGAGTGTTTAAGTGCTGTCTCTGATGACAAAAAGCTGATTTTCGTTCGCTTCGCTCACTCAATCAGCGCAACCTACCCTACTACTCATTTACTGTATTT
This sequence comes from Lithobius niger, assembly GCA_023313725.1. Taxonomy (NCBI): domain Eukaryota; kingdom Metazoa; phylum Arthropoda; class Chilopoda; order Lithobiomorpha; family Lithobiidae; genus Lithobius; species Lithobius niger. Next base: position 28,775 of record JAHWFP010019664.1, read on the forward strand.
AGGAAAAAGTGCTGTTCTAATGACAAACGGTGATCATCGTTCGCTTCGCTCACTCAATCAGCGCACACATTTCCTCAGAAATGTGACTGAATCATTGTAACACCGAAAACCTCACACCACATGTAATTTGTGTTAGTACTACACTTTACATGGGCTTTTTTGTTTCACTTTTTTAAGATTTTTTTTTCTTTACGTCCTACTCAGTGAAGATTTTTCCGTCGGTTCCTTATCACTTCACTTTCTGATGACCCCTCACTAGGTGAAACAGCTGCAGAAATCAAGTGAAAACACTACGGTTCCAATGATCTTTTATCCAACATAGAAAGTCGTTCACTTGCACTACAGTATAAATATTTAGCTTACTAGTGTTTCTGATGACAAACGATCGCTTCACTCACTCAATCATCGCAAACATTTCTTCAGGAACGTGACTAAATCAATGTAACCACCAAGAACCACACATCACTTGGCGAAAACAGCTGCAGAAATCAAGTGAAAACGCCAGGGCTTGAATGCAAATTAGGCCTACACAAGACACTAACTCTTATCCAAAGCTGCTCGCGTTTTAGCAAAAATAAGGAGGAAACTGGCTGATGGCCTTACGTAAAAACTAATGCTCGAGTATTGTTGGTTAAAATGATACAAATGCACACGTAAAAGTATTCCTGGCACCCCTTTCTGGTGTCAATATATTTTCTATACGTAATTTAGTATTTAGCATTTAATCTTTTTCTGTCTCTGTGTTGCTGCTAAACGATTATTCTCTTGTCCTAGATTTGTCAGTTATTATAGAATCGGTGAATGACTCCAATTTTAAAACGGATAATAAAATAGTACTGCGAAAAGCTACGCGTGTTTACTGGACAACAATTTAGAAACTCGCTCCTCGTTGGTCCGTGAATGCCAGACCATTGTTGACGGACGTTCTGGACGGCTTCGAGGCTTCCACGAAAAAAATGTGGCAACAATCATGACGTCATGTATTGTTGAGGCATTGTTGGGTGATTGTTGCAAATGGTCATTTTTCGTTAATTTCGGTCATTTAGGACCCAGCTCGGACTTTGAAAATACGCCTACACAAAGAACGGGTTAATTTGCTTTCTTTTGACAAACTTGTCATATTTGTAGCCTTCTACTTCCAGAGGAGAAGACGAACAACCCCAAGCACCCAACCAACCAAGCATAAATTTAATCTTTTTAACGAGGAGAGACTAGCGGAGTCGCTCGCTTCGCTCGCTCATTCCGCCGCGTCTCGCTGCGCTCGAGGAGAATTCTTGTTGTAACTCATATGCTGCTGACAAACGCTCCTAGCAAAAATTATGAAACAAATGTTCAAGGAAGTGATCCAAATAATGTGCGTTTTTCTTAGTGCATCAGTTCATAATACAAGTGGTAAACAAAACTAAAACTGGACAAATAATGTCATTCCAGAGTTGTAATGTTAGCATTCTGTATCTATACCTGTTACACTTTTGTGCTGGGACCACTGACCTTTTATCCAACGGAGAAAGTCGGTCATTTTCACTATGAATAAATATTTAGCTTATATTACTTACTAACTGTATTTAGAAAAAAGTGCTGTTTCCGATGACAAACACTGATTTCGTTTGCTTCGCTCACTCAATCAGCGCAACCTCAGAAGCGTGACCACCACCATGACAGCCAACCACCATGAATCACACATCAACAGAACACGCCACGGTTTTTAGTTTAAACAAAACTAAAAATGGTCAAATAATGTCATTCCCGAGTTGTAATGTTATAATTCAGTATCTATACCTGTTGAACTTTTGGGCTGGGGCCAATGACCTTTTATCCAACGTAGAAAGTCGGTTATTTTCACTATGAATAAATATTTAGCCTATATTACTTCCTAAATGTATTTAGGAAAAAGTGATGTTTCCGATGACAAACACTGATTTCGTTTGCTTCGCTCACTCAATCAGCGCAACCTCAGAAGCGTGACCACCACCATGACAGCCAACCACCATGAATCACACATCAACAGAACACGCCACGGTTTTTAGTTTAAACAAAACTAAAAATGGTCAAATAATGTCATTACCGAGTTGTAATGTTATAATTCAGTATCTATACCTGTTGAACTTTTGGGCTGGGGCCAATGACCTTTTATCCAACGTAGAAAGTCGGTTATTTTCACTATGAATAAATATTTAGCCTATATTACTTCCTAAATGTATTTAGGAAAAAGTGATGTTTCCGATGACGAACGCTGATTTCGTTCGCTTCGCTCACTCAATCAGCGCAAACATTACCTCAGAATCGTGACTGGAATAAATATAACCACTAAGAACCACACATCACTTGAAATTTTTGGTAGCACTACGCTTTACATGGGTTTTCTTGTCTCACTTATTTTAAGAATTTTTTTTCTTAACGTCCGGCTCAGCACTGCTTTTTCCATCGGCTCTCTTTCTGATGACCCCCTCACTTGGCGAAACAACTGCAGAACGTCAAGGGACAATGCCACGGTTTGAATGCAAGTTAGGCCTACACAAGACAAAAACTCTTATCCAAACCTGCTCGTGTTTTAGCAAAAATAAGGAAAGAACCGGCTAACCGACTTTAGGTAAACACTAATGCTCGAATATTGCTGATTGAAATGATACAGATGCAGACGTAATAATATTCTTGGCACCCTTTGCTGGTGTGAATATATTTTCTACACGTAATTTAGTATTTAGCATTTAATTTTTTTCTGTATTTGTGTTACTGCTAAACAAATTATTCTCTTGTCCTGGATTTGTCAGTATATAGACGACTGTCAATGAATAACTCCAAGTTTAAAACGGGTAATAAAATAGTACTGCGAAAAGCTACGCGTCTTTACTGATTGTTACAGAGAACAACAATTTAGTGACTCGCTCCTCGTTGGCCTGTTGACGCCAGACTATTGTTGATGGACTTTCCAGAAAAAAATGGGCATAATCATGACGTTATGTATTGTTGAGGCATTGTTGGGTGATTGTTGCTGATTGTTGCAAATGGTCATTTTTCGTTAATTTTGGTCATTTAGGACCCACCTCGGACTTTGAAAATACGCCTACACAAAGAACGGGTTAATTTGCTTTCTTTTGACAAGCTTCTCATATTTGTAGCCTTCTACTTTCAAAGGAGAAGATGATCATCCCCAACCAAGCATAAACAGCATCTTTTTAACGAGGAGAGATAATTTCACATTTTTTAGGCAGTATTACACTATAGCATGTCTTTATTGTAATACATTTATTGTTTAATGCCTAGTAGTGTGTCTTTTTTCCGCACTACCAAATTTTATTAAACACGAATGATTTCTCTCTTTCAAAAATGTTTCTGAAAAGGACCGTATTAATTTAGCCCTTAAAAGACCATTTTGAGGAGCGTTAGAAGCTGCAGGTGGGGTATGGAGGGGGGGGGGGGGGAGAGAAAAAACTGTAACGAGTGTCTTACTTAATTCTTTACGTGACGCTTTCAAGTCAAAGTTGCCAAACTTTCCGTAACTCTTCACAGTCAAGCCTGTTCAAACCAGGGCATTTTTTTTAGGAAATGTGACTGGAGGTCCACTTTCACAAAGGGGCACCACTTTAATATATAAAGGGCACCATTATGTTAATGGCTCAACTATTAACATAATAAAAAAAAATCAAACTATGTGCAGTGTAAATGGGGTTTTGTACTGAGGGGGTAACACTAGTCATTTAGCCTATTGTGTGCAGAGCCCCGGAAGCTGACGCATTTTTGCTATTTCCCAGCATTTTCTGTCTTTGTAAAGTGCCGTTGAAAACATTTTTACAAAATCAGTTTTGCTGACTGCATTTGACGCATAAAAAACTTTGTAATATAAGTCTTTCAGTTTTTCACACTACATAACTATTTTTTTTAATAAATAAAATATGTCTTCAGGATAGTCAAGGTTTTTTTCAGCTACCAAAAAGTGGCAATTTACCGAAATCGAATAAGCCTTCAAAACCAGAAAAATAAAACCTCAACATGCCCTTTTATAAAAGTTGCCCCTGCCCTCTCGGTGGTCTGTGCATGCTACTGGATTTTACCTACCGTGAAGATACGCTGTGAACTGGATTGAATCTGAATTCATTATCCATATCTCCAAAATGTGTAGTTAGCAAAACAAACATTCTCATGAAAGTTTTAATGTATTAAACTTGACATTTTATTTCCTTTTTAGGGTTGACGTCCAGTGGGTCCAATTGAGTTTAACTGGAGGTCAACTTTAGGCGGCTGCAGGTCCATTTGGACCTCAGTTAGCATGTAAAAAAATGCCCTGGTTCAAACACTGATTTCGTTTGGCCACTGGCCAGCATTAACACACGTTTCCTCCAGTAATGAATGTCCTTTTTCCCCTAAAACAATAGCCTATCGTCTTTTTCAATGACCAGGCCAGGTTACCCAAGCTGTGACCCTGACGTTTACGGAAAGAAACTGCAAATCCGGAGTAATTCGACTCATTGTCGTCCGTGAGAAATTTGGTAAGAATCATATTCGTTTACGGCACGTTTCACGTTTCGACTGGTGCAATGTCGTCATTTCGACAAAAATCATGAACTTTTTTAGAATTTCTGAAAGCGTAAATTCGTCGCATTTTTACGTACGTGCGTCTGTGCATCGTAGCCGCAGGCTGTCGATTGAATAACGGTTGTGATCGTACGGTGTTTTCGCACCTTCAATTAATGCACACAATTCACGGTTCGACGACATCGTTGTTACAACAGTAATATTGCAGCCAAGCATGCATGTCAGATTTACGGTAACTCTTCGTTGATATTTTTTCCTTCTTCACAGAATGGTATGAAGCGTTCAGATTTCGTTCGGATTTCGTTTGCGTGGCGCAGTCAAACACCCAAAACTTACTTTGAACTCAGCTCTGCAAAGATAGATAGCATCTTCGGACACGCCACCCAGCAATCGTGTTTCTTTTGCAGAACCACGAATAGATTTCGTTGGCTCATATTGGCGCGTTTGGCTGCGAATGCCGGACAAAATCCCCCTGGACAGAATCCCCCAGGACAGAATCCCTCCGGACAAAATCCCCCGGATGAAATTCCCCCCTTAAAGATATGTTAGGAAAATCCCCCATAAACAAAATATTATTTTTACCAAAGCAATATTTTTATCATATTTTAATAAAATATATATTTAATAAAAATTTATATATCTTAAAATTATTTGGTCAGTTGATGGCATCAAAACGGATGGTGTAGCCAACACTAGACAAAAATCTGTCTAGTGGTGCATCACGTCTAGCTTGTAGGTCAACATATTTTCTTCTTTCTTTTTTCGGAGAGGAGGGGGAGGGGTTACCTGGAGAGACTAAAGGTATTCCATACCGTGAACAACATCCTCAGTTGGTAAAAATACTAATCCATCTAGCATTTTGAGTTAGGTAATAGAGCTGGGCCACTATAAGAACGAATGGGAGAAACCAACTCAGACCCGACATTAGGGTGGGCAGGTAGAAAGCTGGTGAGTGAAAAGGAGTTGTGTAGTCCAATTACCATACCGGCCTTCCACCTTTCCTCCCTAATGTGGGCTTAGAGTTGGACTCCACTGCTCGTTCTTATAACGGCTTAGATCTACCAGATCACCAATTCAGCGTTAGTTCTTCTCCCAGTACTTCAGTAGCCGTCTGCATTGCAGCTTCTTAAAAATGGAGTTTTTGTCCGGGCTCCGGTATACTTTTGGAAAGAAAACAGGTTGGAGGGGGCCCATGGCCGAAAATTTTGTCCCGGACCCCACCATTTCTCGCCCTAGCCCTGAGTATCAGTGTATTATTAGTAAAGGTAAAGTTCGAGACTTGCACTGTACTGCCGTGTTTAGCCAAAGGGCCTTTACTGCGCCAAAGTTCATTTCGAGAAAATAAAAGAAAACTGTATTTATGCCATCGTTAATAATTAAAGCGTAGGAATTGGTTTGGGCTAAAAGTTAATTTAAAAAATAAGACAGTTTTACGCGAATTGTCACTTGTGTTAAATTTGTAACGAGTCACACCTGAAATTAAGGCCTATTAACGTAATTGTAGTCGTGCTAACCGAACTGTCGGTCATATAAAAAGACCTTATCTTCCACTGCATGCGTTTATTTAATGCAAAACGTCGTAGTAGAGGTTATTATATGTTACCAAAATTTCACGTAAAACTTAAAATTGTTAAATAAGCAACTCTGCGCAGGCACAAAGACAGCTGTTACTGCTGTTGTCCTTATCGGCGCGTGAATTACGTACAGAAAAGAGGGATTTTGTCCTACAACAAGGGGGGATTTTGTCCGACGGGCAGCGGGATTTTGTCTGGGGGGATTTTGTCCGGAGGGATTCTGTCCATGGGGATTTTGTCCAGGGGGATTTTGTCCGAATACCTTGGTTGCAGACATTCATTACGGTTTGCTTTTGGGAACTCTAAAGGCACCTGCAGAAGCCATCGCTTGTGCTGTTGTTGGCATCGCCGCATCTTGGAACTACTTCCGTTTGGAAGACAAGGGGCTATCAAATTTTGCGATCTGCTACAAATGCTAAGCGACTATTTTTTTTTTGTCTCATGAAAATATGTATGGCCAAATACCGTACCTGAATAGTTTCTGAGAGCATTTCATCCCTAAAACGTTTTGGTTGATGCTGGGAAAACACGTACTACGTTATGCCTACCGTCGTAATACAATTTCAACGCAGGCGTGAAGAGGCTCTATCACATCGATAACTCTCTCTCCACTGACTAAGTGGGTGGATTTTACCATAGTTGTAACACATTTTCAACGTTATTGAGGGTCAGATTTTGCATTGAAAGTAGCTTAGCTGGCATTTCTACACGAATTAATTTTTGTCAGGTGGGTCATTGCTCTCGATTTCAACATAATTTAAGCCTTTGTACCGTATTATTATTTTTACCCAAGTAACTGAAATGTGCCCAACTATGCTTCAAGATATAAGACACTGACGCAATGGTGTCGCGCTACAATGGTTTACAACTTCGACAATTGAATTGATGTGATGTTTCTTGGGATGTTTGTTGCCTAACTTGGCGCGACACACTAGCGTGTGTCTAGGTATACTAAATTTCGACGAGGCACACAATAGTTCTTACCATGCCACATTGCCAAACTCATGTCTTAAGTGTTTGTGAGACGTTTGAAGAGAAAACGTTTGGCTTATTAACGAAAACAGCTAGCTACAATAGACTATTTACAACACGTTTCCCGCCTTCAGATTTGTATGGCTTCATGAGCGATTCGAAAGCCTGTCCTTACGTTTCTGGTTCTATCGCAGCGGGTAATGTCAACGGCTGCGGTGCAAGAGTTACCCACTTCGAATCCCGTAGCTTGCATCTTTTTTTTTTCATTCTTTAACCCATTGTTTATTTTTTTTAAACCTTTCTTTTAGTCAATTGTGATGGCCACCAACTCTTGTTTTTTAACCAATTTAATTTTTTTTTGCATTTTTAAGATTGTGGTTGTCTCGGTGACATTTTTTCCCCGGCCTACCGTACTTTGGGTGTATTCTGAAGTGAGTTAAAAAAATCTGTCATTCTATCATTTGGTATATTTGGTTAGCTGTGTCCTACTCCTCCACCTCCTCACCCCGCACAGGAGGCACCAATGTGGACACTCTAGCATTATCTGTGTAATGGGGTCAAGTAATGCATCAACAGAAAGGCTTAACAAGAACAATAAATTCCTTTCATTTTCAGCTTTTTTCCGTAATTTGGCAATGCGGTTGGCACCAATTTACGAAGTATCCATTCATCTGAAAAACTTCAAATTTTAAACATAGAACATTTAAGCATTAAGGCAGGAGGGTTTTAACGCTTTTTCTCTAGGTTAATAAAATTCGGGAAGCCAACCAGTTGAAAATAAGCAATTAGCATTGAATCTAATAGACGTCAGGCATATTAGCACACGATTCTGTTAGTATTTCTTTGGCAGACCATAAACAAAAAACTAATTCACCCTGCTTAGTCAAAAAATTCGTGAGTCTCTTAAATGACTTTGTGAAGGAGGTTTTTTTTTTGTTTTTGTGGCTAGGGCAAACAGATCCTTGGGAAAAAATAAAGCCAAATTTGCCATAAAAACAGGAAAAGAATTTCTGGTAACGAAGCATTTTGTGGTTTAAAAAAGCTGCCACCAGCTTTATTTCGACTGCTGCGAGACTTCGCAAAGTGCTCAAGATGTTTTGCGGTAAGGGCTTCAGTACTTTTTGAGACCCTGGCTCCAACCATTCCAAGAACTAAATGCAGCGTTTAACGAGAAGCCGAGTACCGGGTTGCAATACAAGTAAGCTGTTGGAGAAAACTAGTGCAAGTACGTTGCTGACGACCTCTCTTTCAAAATTCTGACGTGTCCTGTACTGCACGAGACTATGGTAAGTAGCTTGTGGATTATAAGGTCTATGAAACAAAACTCACGAGGGTGAAAGAATCCGCCAAGAATCAGCAAATCAAAGTAGTGATATCAGAACAGAAAAAAGCTGCCACCAAGTCACTACATTAGTTGTCAAGCTAATCACACCGAGTATTAGATCAAAGGTTAAATCAAAGCCCTAAAGTTGTTGATTTAAGGTTTGAGGTAATAGTCGGTGGGGTTAGCTTGGCAACTTGGCAACTAATGTAGCAACTTGGTGGCAGCCTGTTTTGTTCTGGTTTCACTACTTTGATTGGGTGAAACTTGGCGGGTTCGTTCACCCTTGTGAGTTTTGTTTCATAGATCTTATCTGCAAGCTATACCTACCGTAGTTTCGTGCAGTACAGGAAACGTCAGAATTTTGAAAGTGTGGTCGTAAGAAGTTTATAGCCCTCATTTTGAAACAATGGTCGTCAGCAACGTTCTTGAACTGGTTTTCTCCAACAGCTTCCTTGGATTGCAACCCGGTACTCGGCTTCTCCTTGAACGCTGCATTTAGTTATTGGAATGGCCGGAACCAGGGTCTCGAAAAGAAATGAAGTGCTTACAGCAAAACACCTTGAGCGCTTTGCGAAGTCTCGCAGCAATCGATATGAAGCTCGTGGCAGTTTTTTAAAACCACAAAATGCTTCATTTTTTGCTATCATCCACATTTTATACCGGTTCAACATCACATCACTTTTTTTGGCAGTTTTTTTTATTTTTTTGATTCACAACTTCCATATAATGCCAATGCCTAGTTAGCGGTTTAATAGTTGTTTTTTTTAGTTCTAGATTGCGTTTTTTTCTTAGTTTTTTTGTGTGGTGCATTTTTCTTAATGAACTTGTGCTCAGTTGTCTGTTGTTTCGATTTTTTTTTAACTAATTAAAAGGACTTTTCAAATATGTACGTCCGTGAATAGGAAAGGTTCGTATTAGTTTCACTGAAGTGGAGACTTCAATCATATAAATTGAAGCGTTTGCTGATTTGGTTACTCGTTTATTGAAGAGCCTTGGCCCTAATACCGATTTTGCATTGGTAAATTCAAGCGACCAGGCCGGACTGGGGTGGGTCGGCCAGTGCTGGTCTGGCCGGCCCGCTTTCGCGTTGGTTAATAAAACGGTGCCCAGCCCTCCTTGGCACGGCCAGGGCCACTTGAAATTACCAATGCGAAATTAGTATGAGCCATGCCCCCTCTTATCAATTATAAGTACAGTGCCATAAATAACTAAAACCAATACCGCACCAGAAAACTCAACCATCAACAATCAGTAGCGTATATATTCGCATATTTTATTTGAGTTCCAGCCCGAGCTGCACACTCATTTTCTAACTAATCTAAACTAACAGTCAACTAACGGACTAAACAAAGCACACACCGCTATACTGCAATAACACAAGTCTAGGAGCACTCATCTCAAAATTCTTGCCTCCATTTCATCAACAATGCTGTGTTGTCGATTATTTCTGGTAGTCCGTTTGTATTGTTATTAGGCGTGTGAACTGTTGGCTGCTGTTTGTCTTCGCGCTATGGCAAGGGGTGGCACCGACCCAGTGGCCAGGGTGCTGTGCGACTATGGGCTGCTCGGCCCCCTAGCAAGGCAGCGCTTAGGTCTGTTGGGCCCTGGTGCTACTCTGCTGGGTAGTTGTCCTTTGCAGTTTAGACTTCCGTTGGTGCTGCATCCCATCTGTTCGTGGGACTTGGGTGGTGCCGGTGATAGTGTGTTCTGTTTGAGGCCGAACGCAGCGAGTCATGGTGAGGAGGTCTCCATCTTCTGTAATGCTTCCTTCCGTCAGGAGACCTGGTCTGGTGGCATTGGGGTCTTCGTGCACGACTTCAAGTTTGGATTCTCTCGCTGCCTGTGTGCGGTACCGTCGAGCTTAATTGCGGAGTTGGCCGCTTTGTCTGTTGCGATCGACATTGGCCTTGACCTGCGGGTGCCCAGGCTTTGCATCTTCTCTGCTTTGCTAGCAGCACTCTCGTTCCTGTGCACTCTCGTTCAAGTCCCTGCAGTTGTCTCATCCTATCGCTCCGGAGATTGGCACCAAGCTCCGGTGTTCCGAGTGTATGGGTTGTGTGGTTCGTTTCGAGTGGGTCCCGGGCCACAGTGGGAACCATGGGAATGAGGCTGCGGATGCACTGTCTCGGGCTGATTGTAGTGATACTGCTTCCTGTCGCTACAGTAGCCGGGACTTGTACCCAGTCCTGCGTGCGATCTCACAAGAAGAGCGACAGGGCCAATGGGACAGATATGTGAAGGGGAGGCACCTGTACGGGCATCACCCGGCGGTGGTGGCTCCACCTTCCCTACAAGGGCACCTCGTCCGGCGGGAGGCTTGCATTCTGTCGCGTTTGAGGACCGGGCATGCCCTCCTCAATGCTCACATGTTTCGCCTTGGGTGGAAGACCTCACCGGCCCTTTCCTTTTGGACTGCAGGGGATGGGATCACCTCAGACGGGTGGCCTTGTGCGGTGCTACGCTCTCAGGTGTTCTTGATACGATGGGTGGTTCAGTGCGCAATCTCCAGGCAGTCCTGGGTTTCTGTATCGCTACTCGGCGCTTTGTGGTCTAGTCGAGTTGGTGTACGTAGCGTAAGCTTTACAATAGAGGGGGCTCATGGCATGCAGGCTACAGCTCCGTTAGGTCTAAAATAAATAAATAATAAATAAAGAGTGATGCTTATTTTAGTCACCGGTGGCGTTTTCCCGACATACAGAAAAATTGCATTACAAATGATTGCAATCTAATGCAATGCCTCCCCAAACGTCAAACCGTGTTACAACGGTACTGAATAGTAAACAAAAACGAACTCGTTTGATGCTTAAGGTAAGGTTTAACTGAGTCGTAGTCAAAACAGCAAAGGAACACAAATAAACTTTCCTGTAAGGTTTCAGATACTGCAGTGTTGTTGTACTGTTTAGTCCACGTGAAACCTTACTGCTATATTAAAATGTTTTTTAACAATATTATTTTTGCACACGATACTTCAGCTAATGATTGGTGCATCTTACTTGGCTACACGACATCGTTGGAAAATGCTTAAAATCTAATTGTTTTAGTGGGCTTACAACAGCTCTACAGGTAATTGAGGGTTCGTGCGAGTCTGTGAAAACAGTAAGGTTATGAACGATAAGTAAATGACGTGACTAAAGAACACTGAAAAAATTTAAGCCAAGAAAGTAGTCGAATGTGTGTGTAACCTTACATTTTTATTCCTTTGTTTGGGTATAAAAAGTTTTGAAATTTGGGCTCTGACTTTAATTTTATTTACGTGTCTAATGGTTGGATACAGCAGTAAGGTTTCACGTGGACTAAACAGTACAACAAGACTGCAGTATCTGAAACTTTACAGGAAAGTTTATTTGTGTTCCTTTGCTGTTTTGACTACGAATCAGTTAAACCTTACCTTAAGCATTAAACGAGTTCGTTTTTGTTTACTAATTCGTGTTACTTTGGCATATCATGCAGTTTAGATTAGCTTTTTTAATGTTTTGTATATTTATCAATTACGGTTTGCACAACCAATAAGGAAACAAACCCTTTAATATTTAATCTAAGTCTTGCGTCTTGCTTCTATTTGTACTCGTTGCAAATGAACTAATTTTGCTCGCTTCGCTCGCTCATTCAGTGCACCTTTTTCTTTTGGTTTGTACGCAGCTCTTTATTAGCGGCTTTGTCCGTTATTTGTAATATAGGACGGTAAGGTAAACATGCAACGGACATTTTAGCTTTAACACGGGAGTGTGACCCGAATTCATTATATAAATCAAAATGGTAAGGATAATCCTTCCTCTTCACGTGCGGGTGAATTGTTGGCTCACCAGCATTGTTTGATTAATCTTCAGTCTATGCCATGCGTCTGGCGTTTGTTGATTGGCATTGTTGAATAATAACAATGTTTAAAACAATGTAAAATAATCAATCTGGTCATTTAAAGCTCCCTAACCCTTGAACCACTTGACCAATTAGAAAAGGCCTTATGGAAAGGGCACAGCTACAAAGCAATACCTGTAAAATGAGTTAAGAACCAGCTTTATAGGACAAATAGTTTGATCTGTAGAAAGCGTAGCAGAAAAATGTCTTCCCACGAACAAGAAGCCAAAAATGAAAATCACGATTCCAGCTCAAGTCCAGATCTCCGATGTGTCAAATAGGAAATTAATAAAAATTGGTACACATGTTCACCAAATCCAATAAAGCTTGTATACCAAATTTGAATGGAAAATGTTGAAAGACATCAGAGAAATTAAGCATTGAAATTTCAGCTTTAACATGGGAGTTGGGGTCAATAAACCAAATTTCGTTCGTATCTGTTGCATAAATTATTTTATACTAGTTGTGCCCGTGCGCATGCTGTGCACCCCCCCCCCCCCACCCGCCTCCCTGCAGGTGTTTGGTCTTTGGTTTTAAATTTATCAAACCGAAGACCGAACATATGAATGGCTCCCACATATGCCCTCTCGCCCACAATTACTTTAACCCCTAATCCCCACACTCCTGCCCTGTTCCCCCATACACGCTTGTCCGCCTCCCCCTCCCAGAAAACGTCGCCCCGTGACATTCTCCTTTTGGTGCAGCCCCGGAAAAGTAGCTGGCGTGTGTTTGACTGAAGGCTTAAAAAAACCGTATCACTAAGAAACGCAGCATTCAGTAAGCAAGTAATCTCATGTTTAAGTTAATCCTATGAAACAATTTACTTCGGTAGCGCGCATTGCCAGCCACACACACTTGCCCTGGCACCCTCTTCCGCACCCCCACCCCCTCCTCCCCGAAAACGCCGCCCCGTGACATTTCCCCTTTGGTGCACGCATGCGTATGTTTGACTGGAGGCTAAAAAAAGCCCTGAGAAATCCGGCATTCAGAAAGCAAGTAACCCTATGTTTAAGTTAATCCTTTGAAACTATTCACCTCGGTACCGTGCATGGCGACATTGTTGCAAGCAACGATTGTTGCCGCCCACTTAAAAACAATTCAACTCCTTTCTGGAAGTGAACATTTCGGAAATAAATGCGCCTTTCCATCGTATCAGGCAGCCAATCGTCATTTGGTTTTAAGTTGTCTGGTTTAGTAGACACGGGTTGTTTTTGGTTTTTTTTTTAGCTCAAACGCCGACAATAGCACAGTCCGCGCGACTAACACTTTGTTGGCCGCTTTGGCACCACAACAATACCAAAAAACTAACCCAAAAACGGTTCGGAGGTCTGGTAAGTGGCACCATCTCTTTGAAGACTTTGGAAAAAGTGTTATAACCCCAACTTGTAGTCCAAGGCCGTCAATAGACGGCGACATGGCAGGTTTGGTAAGTGGCGCCATCTGTTCGAAGACGTTGGAAAAGTGTCCCAACCCGAATTTGAAGGCGAATCTCGTCAGTCAACAGATGGCACTACAGGGTGGGATACTTGATTGTACGACGGAATGGCGTGGCCGGTGACTTGGCCGCCTGCTCCGTATTATATATGTAGACTAGTTGCATATTAATATTTGTACAACTCTTTCATTGAAAGAATCCATTGTTGCAGCAGTGGATTTATATCATGAAGACACACTGCTGCAACAATGAAACCGTTGTCGTATCACGGCTAGGCGTGGGTTTCTTACTTACGTAAGTAAGAAAACAAAGGCGTGAGTTTTTTACTTGCGTAAGTAAGAAAACGAAAGTCTTTGGTTCTTACTTAAGTAGTAAAAATACCATCGCTGTCCATATTTATGTATCCCAAATCGTTTCTATAGTATGATTAAACTATTTCACACTTTAAATTAACAACTATTAATTTTTCAAAATACGAAAAAAGAATTCTAGGCATAGAAACGAAGGCGTGAGGTTCTTACTTACGTAAGTAAGGAAACGAAGGCCTTTGATTCTTACTTATGTAAGTAAATCTACTACCGCTAGCAGTATGTACTGTGGGACGGTGCGTCCAAGTTCCAGCACTGTCCGCACATTTAAGCTCCGTCTTGTAACGTTGTGTCAACATTATTAGTTGACTGGACATCTCGTCGTGTGTTTTTAAGTGTGTACTTGACGGGAACATACTAGTCTCTTTCGTGATGTGAAAATTGTCTAATAATAGGTGGTTCAACAATGGATTCTTGATGAGCGACTGTAATATCAGTTTCGCGATGCTGTTCAATGCTAAAGCGTTTTCAACTTCCTTTTAAATTGTTGTTCCCCTTCACCCTCGGTCATGCAATTGTTAAACTCGTTTTACTCTCGCTTGGTTTTGCTTGTTGAGGCGGAGGACCCTTTTTAAGTAGTCGTTTTGTATTCTCTGCAGGTAACGGGAGGAAAAACGAAGTTAGAGTAGGGTTGCTACTTGGCGACAAGTTTTTCGTTCAATGGTCTGCCATGATTTTTGGGTAGTTAGTCCGTCATTGCTGAATGCCTTCAGCTTCAGTCAATAGTTTTGGCCAGGAGGCTAAGCATCTTTCTCGTATGGAGTACAGAGGGAAGACGTGCCGATTCACCACCAAACTGGAGTCCGAAAATGCGGTTTGTAAATAGTCCCGTTCGACTTTAGGTTAATAACACTAATGCAAGAGGTTAAAAAACCATTCGTTCCTTTAAACCATGCGCAATGACTGTTTGCCGTGACGTCACCATGACGTTAGCCAATGACGAACAAGAACAACGGCTGTTTGGCCGTCTGATTGGACTAGCCCAGTCACGTGATATGCACGTCATAGCAAATAGCCATGGCGCGTGGTATAGTTTCAACCCAGCAGAAGTTAACGAGAGCAAACCGAGCCCTAACATAAACTTGTATTTGTTTTTTCACGAAAAGATATTGACACGAATTTACACTTCTGATGTTACTAATAAAGCGACTATTGGGACCGAATTTCATTCGTTCGCTTTATTGCTCCAGGCGACATAAACGCCCTAACAGGTGTGAGCAACGATCCAAGGGACTTAAGAATAATTCCAGATATGGGGGAGCGTATCATTCAAAGACCCGAATTGAACAGTACCACGCTCTGCCCTACATTTTCTATGACCTTATGAAACCGCGATTTTGTCCCCTAACCGCTTCATTGTCATGGGATTGTAGTGGCCATGCAGGAAATCGATGGGCTAAACCCAGACTCCTATCCATTAGCCTACAATCACATGTGGCATCACGAAAACCTTTCCCACATTTACGTAACAATGTTTCCAAAATTAATACATTTATTGCAGCTGAAGAAAAACCAGAAGGAAGGAGTTAAAATTCATTAAAATAAACAAATAAGGCATTTATTGCAGTTATTGAGTTTTAAAAACGGAGTTGGAGAAAAGAACATTCCAGCCAACAATGGATCGGTATTCTATCACAACAATGGCTTGGTTACTAACATTGCAAATCGATGTTGTACACATATGTTCCACGATGGTTCGGCAACAATGCGCTAACACTGTCGTTTTATTGCAACAATGGCTGGTTCACTGAAGATTCAACTCGTCGTTGTACAAATATGTTAGACGATGGCGTTAGGCAACAGTGCGGTAAGATTTTCGCTTCGAGTAACTAGCAAAAGTCTTACCTTACTGTTGCCGAACGTAATCGTCTAACTGACTTGTCAGTCAGTCAGCTAAAATTAACGATCATCACGAACTTTATTACATTGAAACAGTTTATGCATTGATTCAAAAATAACTATTGGGTGTAAAGGAGCATCGACTGCCCACCACCTGTGTCTTGCCACAAGACCAACAGCTCGACAGGTTTAGTGCAGCAATCTTCAAGCCCAAAGGTGAGGACCCACTGCCCACCACCATGCCCTTTTTCAACAATTTTCAATCTGTTACGCCACATAGGTATTTATCCTCATCATCGTGAAATACGCTCCGATTTGGTTTCTGTTAAAGTACCAAAGTTAGATTTGATTTTCTTTATTGAGCCTAAGAAGCCTGTATGCTATTCACTCATGTTAAACTACTTACACTATTACACAGACCCCCACTACAATACCAGGATACCACAGAAGTGGAAGAACACAACTACTGCCAACGTATCGTGCAGGGGTGTGGAAAGACCGGGGGAAAACCGACATGGCACATCACCTACCGAAACGTTGAAAACCCTATGACCCTACGTAACACACATCTCCCCGGGCAAACATGTGGTGGGACACCCAGAATCACCCGTAGTGGATCACCACCCAAATCAGTACCAAACCGTCGGTACCGAGTCCACAAGGGGCAATCTAGCAGAAAGTG
>JAHWFP010019664.1:59262-74245 GCA_023313725.1 Lithobius niger
CCAAACCGTCGGTACCGAGTCCACAAGGGGCAATCTAGCAGAAAGTGGTGAACCGTTTTCTCCCCCCCCCCCCCCCCACACCCACATAAGGTGGACCTGGCCTAGCCCAAGCGAGCCCAATATGCTATGAGCTGTACATGGCCTGTACGAAGATGAGACGCCCAGCTCACGTCCCGATGAGAAAGGCTGTTAAGAGTGCTCGGGACCGTAGTCGATGTATGCACTCCAAACAACTGCCGCCCTGTTTCTTCACCAGCCCACATTACACTCCATTCTTCCTAAAAAACTCTGCGAACGACAGGGCGTAAGTCCCGTGGGCCCAGGGCTAGACTTGACTTTCCCTCCCCTCCTGCCGCCAGCCCAAGTTTCGCAAGACCATCTGCCAACTCGTTACCAAAACTCTCCGAATGACCCTTAACCCACCCGACTAAAGCTGTTTTACCTTGCACTCCCAAAACGAACAGCTTCCACCCAATCTCATATGCAACCGGGTGAGAACATTGAAGGGTGCGAAAGCTCTTCCGAAGAAAATCAACACCGCCAAGGAGTCCGTCATAACACAGAATTCAGGCAGCCCTAGGTCCATCCCGATATCAAGCGCAACCGAGAGTGCAGCAAGTTCCCTCACAAATGCCGACGGGAGCGAAGCAATCAAGTAGCTGTACTCTATCTTAAGTTCCGGGACACACAACCCCACTCCACCCTTGAGGTCCACTGGCTGGAAGGAGGCATCACAAAACACCAGGGTACACCCGGGGCGTTTTGTTGGGGGCGTTTTTTCCGGGGGCGATTTGTCGGGGGCGTTTTTTCCTAGAACCTATAAAAAGAAACCAATGTGCCCCGTTTTGCCACTGACTTGTTGCTGGCCAGGGACTTCAGCACCCCCAGTCTAGCTGCCACAGTCTTCTTGATAGCAGCCACTTCGTGAGTCCACCGCAGCTGAGGATCGAGCCAGTACCCTAAGTACCGAACCATGGCTGACGACCGAACAACGGTGCCGTCAACCTTAATTGTCCCATCACACTGCTGGCCTCGACAGAAAATCATCATCTCCGTCTTAGCACTACATAGCTGCAGGCCCCTAGTGGCTAGAGCCCTGGACCCACCATTAACTGCAGTTTCCAGGGCTGCAAGGACTGCTGGGAGGTCAGCACCGGAGAGCCAGACTGCAACATCGTCCGCATACGCGACTACATTCACAGACTGGCCCATTTCCACTAGAACAGCATTGATAGCAACATGGTTAAGGTAACTGCCTTGAGGCAAGCCTCTGTCAGTGTACCTAACACCCGACCAAGCCCTGCCTACTCTGGTTGCGAACCCTCGCCTACCCAACAGAGCCAAAACAGCCGCCCGCAATTTCGGGCTGACACCCAGTTCGTTCAGCGAATGAGGACCCACGCCACGTTGACCATGTCGTAGGCCACCCTAATATCGAGAAAGACAGCCACCGCAAAACTATCCTTAAGCCAGGCCTCCCGAATTCCAGACTCGAGGTACAGCATAGCATGTTGTGCCCCTCTGTGCTTTCGGAAGCCAAACTGAGTGCCGAAGAGCCCCAACGTACTCCTCAATTGCCAAACAAGACGGTTTCCTCTCGTAAACCAAAGTTAGTGGCCATGCAACAACAATGCAGGAATTAAACAATAACTTTCCTACAATGAAGTTTGAGAATTGAACTTGGTGGGACGGAGCACTGGCATGGTCCTTGATTTGCTTGAATATTGTTTCTCTTTTCCAAAGTGGGTCAGGGTGAAACCAATTTGCGTAAGGCCATCGGGTTTTGCAGGCTACGCTGAGTTTTGATTAGTGAGGCTGAGGGCCCCTGTCGTGACGAGCTACTCGGTGCTCCTGGTTTCCTGGTAGTGTTAGGTCATTTGGTCACTACTGAGTGCACAGTGCGAGGGTTTTTCATGAAATGCTAGTGGTGTGGTTGTTGTATTGGGTTGGGGTTACAAGAGTGAGTTGTGTTAGCGTAAGTAGTGTTAAGTAGCTGTAAGTAGTGGTTAGTTGTAGCGCATAGCGTAAAGGCCTCTAGGCTGAGTGAAACAAAGTAAAGTAAAGTGTGCCTTCAGCGAACGACGGAACTCAAAATTTCGACGTCATCCATCATTAATAACAACTGATTACATGCTTTACATGATTAATTGGCGAATGTTTGCAGGCCTACAGTCGTAGTTTCGCACTCAAACCAGCTTTTTTACAGAGTATGTAGTTTGCAGAAACAACGCCTCTGAGTCAAGCAAAATACTACAGCAATGTATTTCCAACTGCATAAGCTTTCTGGTCCGAAGCATGTATATTCGCAAAGCAATACTAAATCTCGGTAAGTAAACTGGATAGTTGAAATTTCTAGTCAAACGTTTAAAGGATTCCGATTTCAGCGGATTAACTAACCGGAATTAATTAGTAGTAACAGGTAATTTGTCTCAATTTGTATGTTTTTTAATTTAAAAAAATGTATTTCTTTGAACCTTAAGTCAACCGAAGCAATTTAATACTTATTTGGTTTAACAGGCTCAATTTGAACATTACCAGCCGTTTTTGAGAAAAGGGATAACTGGTAAAGGGAGGGACAAACCCAAGGATTTGAACCTGGAAACCTCCGATCATCGTAGGGGCCAAAAGATTGTCCATAATTTTCCAGAATAAGTTCCCATAGCTGAAGGAGCATGGTAGCCTCTCACACTACCCTGGCCGGCAGTCGTGGCGGGGACTTTCCCAAGATCCCCTTTCCAGGGGCTCGACCAGCTCTCTAAACCTCGAGCAACCAGGCTGAGCTCTCTCACCGCTCAGCCACGATGACCACATTAAAGTATTTTACCCACAGCAAAAATAGAAAAGTGCTTGTTGTTAGCTACACAGTAATCCACTGTCATCTTCATCTTTTCCCAAACTTACTGTCGCTTCAGTATTTACAGTTCAACTTCAGAAAACACTACTTTAATGTTTATTAATTCATAAAATGTAATTAAGTTTTTTTTTTTTAAGAAAGCCATCTCATCCCACGTATTCACTTGTCTACGCCCACACGCTAATA
The DNA here is from genome assembly GCA_023313725.1 of Lithobius niger. Lineage (NCBI taxonomy): Eukaryota > Metazoa > Arthropoda > Chilopoda > Lithobiomorpha > Lithobiidae > Lithobius > Lithobius niger. The sequence continues at coordinate 62,303 of JAHWFP010019664.1, forward strand.
TATATGCGTGATAACTAGTTTCCATAATTAACCCTAATGTTGTGACAATAATGACAATAATTTGGTGGTTGGAATGCTAGGGTGTTTCTAGACAAATATTTCAGTTTCTAAGTAACGAATGAATCACAAGGTCAAAAGATTAACGAAGGAAATAATCTACATTAAAGACTGGCCCGGTCTGCCCAAAAGCATAATGGTTAGAAGCCCCAGGCTACTAGGCCCGGATGTCCTGGGTTCGAGTCCCAGTCGGGGCAGTTGTATTTTCTTTCTTTCTCAGATAGATGAGTGTATCTTGTAATCTCACAAGGCCAGTCTTTAATACAGACTCTTTGCTTCTTTTTTCATTTCTTTTTTTTTTTTTTTACTTACCTAAAATCTTCTTCATTGTGTAAATTATCTCTGACTGCTTCGATAAAGTTGGTAGTTCCAGCTATTTGGCTTGTAACAATGGCAAACTGATGCCAGGAATACCTGGAGGGAAAAAAAGAATATAAGGGCAAATGTCAGTTAAGTAAAGCAAGTAATTTATTTCAAGAATGTATCCGCAAGACCTGAAGGGAACTGGCATGGGCACTTAACAATATTCAAATCAAAGCATATGCTGAACTTTCGGCCTACTTTCATCCCGTTGTCAAGCAAACTTTTCTTAGCAAAAGCTGAAGGTCAACATACATACACTTGAATGGTTTCCATTCTAGATAAAGAAACTAAAATTTCTTGCCTGTCTCTTTGTCTAGGATGGGAAACCATTCAAATGCATATATGTCGACTTTAGTTTCTTTCCCGTTTCTTTGTCTAGGATGGGAAATCGCTCAAGTTTATATATGTTGGCTTTAGTTTCTTGTCTGTTTCTTTGTCTAAGATGGGAAACCTTTCAAGTGCATATATGTTGACTTTTAGATTTGCTAAGAAAAAAGTTTTGTTTGACAACGGGATGCAAGTATTCCGAAATGTCGTTTTTTACTGTATACTTGTGTATCGAACGTACGAGCCCCGAAAATAGTCAATAAGAAACAAGCCAAAACATACAAATTACCAATAGAGTACATATAAAGAAAAACTAAATACACAAAATTTAGCACTAACAGAAACTAGTGATTCTTTCATGAAAAGAATAAGCGAGTCTTATCTTCTCGTTTCGGAAAAAAAAAACAGGACAAGATCAATATGGGTGATTTCAAGATTAAGAACAATAATGATCGTGTCATTCAATATCGAGACAGTATCAGGAATGAAGGTCAAGACACCAGAAAAGTTGATTATAAAACTTAATAATAAAACGCACTGAAAATGCTCAGTATTTTGTAAACGAGCGCCAGCGAAACACGCCTGTTTTTCAAAAATGAAATTTTTTTTTCTCGAGGCACCCAAATGCCTCGCCGAGGCATACCTGGCCGTTTTCACAATAATGGTCCGATTTCCGCAAACTCTTCGACATTTAATAGCCTGTCAAAATACAAGACTCTTGGGGAAGCCCAAATCCGGACTTTCCACCAGGAAGAACCATAAAACCACGTTTGAAGATCGCCTCAAACTCACTACATCGCACTTTCATCATGGCCGCCATTATAAAATTCTGTATTTCTGTATCTTCATTTTATTCTTTTCGTTTAGGGCAAAAAGCCCAAACATATTAGCTTAGTGTATTGTGTGAGGTTTGTACAGACAACCATTTTGAAGTGTGATATTTTTTATTGTGTTTGTCGGCCGCAATCCATATGGAAAATTTCCACAACGATCGAATTTTAACTTTAAACTTTTAAACGTTAAATGTTCTCTGTAACTTAATGCGTTATAGCATTCAAATAGCTAATTTATTTAACCGCATTTATACTTTATTTATATTCTTTTACCCCCAGAAACGCTACCATATGTCCAAACGTATAAACGCATTACGACCTGGCATTCTACCGAACACGAATTTTTCAGTGTATATATGTTTATTTTAGTTCTCCTCTGGACCTGACTGTGACCCACCGAAACCTACAAATAGCTTGATCTACTATTAAACACTAAAAGAATTCTTAAAAAGATCTGTTCAACCAAATCCGAAAGTCAAACTGTGCAAAAACTTCGAATTACCCAATTTTGCCCCCCTCCCCAGCCAAAACTAGTTGTGGTGTTTAACACTACAGTTTACCGTTAAAGCTTGTTTAATTTAATAGTAATGTTCTAGACATTACCCAAAGCCAAGTAACAAGCTTTAACAAGAGCCTAATCACGTTACAAACATGTAAATATTCAATCCGTAGCCAATAACACAAAGTAAAGGCCCATTTCCGAAAGTTCAATTGAGTGAAACTCAAAACAGGCCTATCTTTTTCCGTTTTACATGTTCCTACTCCTTCAAACGGCTCTGCACCCAGTCCCTTTGTTCAACCGACTTCTCCTCCCACTTTCCATTGTTCTCGAGGCCCTCAGCCAATCAGACCCCCGCAGCTATCCTCGACGTCCGCGCTTTCCCTCCTCTCCAGCATAAAACCCCAGCCCCAGAATGCATAGTTAACACAGCACAGCTCACAGATCTCAAGCTAGAGACCGGTCACGCCAGTCGGGAGTGGAGACGCCATGTCCGGAGAATGCCATGCCGGGCACGATGGTAGTGGTTCGTATGTTATAGTTTAGCTTTTGAAAGTTTAATTTAGGACCCCCATATTCTAAATTCTAGTTTAAATGTAAACTTAACTCTCTAGCTAGGGAATATTATGGTGGAGACGCCTGTAGCGGCATCTTAGGTTTCCTCTCCCCATAACGTCAGAGTGGTTCTCTTTCTAAAAACCAAATTTTTCCAGTTTATTTTAAATGGATTTTTAATCTAAACTAAATGACGGTTTGATCTTTGTGGAAGTCAAATTGAAACAAACTGATGCCTAAGTGTAAAATTGCCGGGCTTTTTATTACTTAGAACAGTTCTCGAGGGAACTAAGGGAGGTTGATCTTTTTGTGCTTGGAAAACTTAGAAACATAACTGTGGACGGTTGATCATGTTGAAACATACTGTCAGATAGACTACTATCAGTTGCGGCTGTTTAGTCTTGCGGGTGTCTCCGGGAGCACTCATGATTTACTTTTTCTAATGTGAAAATTTAAAACTTTATTCAAACCAAGTGTGTTTGTCTGAATTTATGAAATACTAAGTGTATATTCAAACTTGCTACTTTATGTAAATGTAAACTTGTTGCCTATTTAAATAATTGGTATTCAAAAGCTTTTAGAAGCAAACTATAATGTAAAGTGTACTTTCATTCTCTGTCGCAAAAATAAAACCAGGAGTTTTAAGCTTCAGTCGTTTGCTAGACTTGATTAATTGTATTTTAGTGTAAAATTAAATATGTAGCCCATCTTTAGATTTTAGCTAGTTAAACAGTTAAATCCACCGTTGGTGGCAGCGATACCGACAGTTTAAGGTTAGGCCCCTTTAATTAGGACCGGCGCTTCATCCCCTATGCTGGGACAGTGTCCATGCTGTGTTGTATAACGAAAAAAGTCGTCGTAAACACCGTAGAAACCTCAAGCTGAAACTCCACGTACACCAGGGAAACCGGGGGCGTTACAAGCACCTAAGCCGTCGTAGCGTCCGCCGTTACAATTTCCTTAAAATTAATGTGTGTCTGTTCTCGTAAATAGCGCACTGATTCGAAACATTATTGCATACAAAACTAGCACATGATACGTCGTGTGTTGCATTGGTGCTAACATCATATCTTCCCTGAACTAACAAACTACATTTATAGATCCCTCGTTCGTCAAGTGATCTGTTTGTTCTGCAATGGATACTTCTGTTCTCTTTGCTAATGGATGTTGTCAAGACTAGTATAAAATACGAATTGATAGCAAACGTGTGTTGTGTTGTTTACGGTAAAAGCGATTTCAAACTACGAAGCACGAAGGACAAAGCCTAACAGACTACAAGTTAGGGGCGATTAATTTACTGAGAGCTGTTGGCAGCGAGCCGACTTTCGCGTAGGTATTTATTGCGCTTTACAGTTCAGTGCCCATTCCTTCCGAGATACGCGTCTGGGAACGTTGTACGTGACTTTGAACGGTAAACAGCAAAGAATGGTTTCAAAGGGGGTTGTACACAACTCGTAAGATAAACGCCCCAGTTCCCATTTAAAACATGTATTTTCCGACTTTGTAAGATTGCGCCTACTATTCTAAACTTCCCCTGGCCAGAAAACCATACTCAACCACAATGTGTCTCGAATTAAAATTTCCATACGTTGTGGTTGACTATGGCAATGGTATGGAGAGGGGAGATCTCTGGTTTACTAATGCTTCTAGACTTACTTGATCGCGAAGTCAGTGCCCATAACGGTCAGGACCGGATTGGGAGGGGTGCCCCCCCCCCCCTCCCTCGAGAACGTACTGCAGAAACCTAGGGACACCTAGCCGGTGGGCGGTGCGGGGGAAGACGCGCCGCAAGCTAGCGTATTTTTAAGAAATCTAGATGAATTTGAAACGTTTTCCTGCAACTTAGAGACGCAATTTTCATACCAAGGGCCTCCTGTTCTGTGGGAGGGGGAGGGAACGAGGGGGGGGGGGGGGGAAGTCCGGAGCGGAGACCTGTAAACTATACAGTGCTCTAAACAATGGCCTCTCCTGTAGTTGGGGATTGGGGGGGGGGCGGCAGAGTTCTGTTAGCCAGCGTATTTGAAATCAACGCCAATTTGAAACGTTTTCCTGCTACTTAGTGATGCATTTTTCGTATGAATTAATTACAAATAAAAAAAAATTCAAGCAAAGGCTTCGTGTAGTGGGGGTCACCCCGGGGATTCCCGGGTTCCCAGGCGCCCCAATCCGACACTGCTAAAGATACTGCGATTATTAACTGCAGGCTTACAAATCTCAATAAATTTTATTGGAAAAAAAAGTAGTTAGAGTTTTAACCCCGGGTAACCGTGAACCCGAAATCACGGGTTTTTGGGTTAATAATTTTGCTTTATCATGGAGCGTTTTAGCTAAAGACAAGTACAATACGATTAAGGTACGCTGCTGCGCATGCGTGGCCACCGGCCGGTGATGGGATCGGACTCAAACCGGAAGGACAATACATGCACTCTTTTTCTTGGAGGAAATTCTTCTCATTCCCTCATTGCCATAGCAACTAGCGTTATTGCTTGTTTACTTCCTGTTCCAGATGCGGGCAGTATCTAGAAAATTTTTATGACATTTTCAATAAAGTGTGTAAAAAGTTATTTAATGGTACTAGTTTACTTAATTTTATTTTAAATATAATATTAGCAATATTGTGAGGAGGTATGTGGTTACCAAGATCGACACAAGATCAATATTAAACGTATAAGAATTGAGATAAGATCAAGCATAGTTATTCTCGCCTGGTCTTTACAGAATCACTAATAGAACCGCCTAAATATCAATCATTAAGGACCTGTTGAAAGTATTGAAAAAGGCTTTTAACATTTTAGTCTGTTTATTTACTATCCAGTTCTTTATTTGACTTTTAATACAAGCCTAACTTGTCAGTTTTGACTGGTCTGGCGACAATTTATGAAAAACTACGAGGATGCAATAATTTTGACAGCAAACTCATCATTAAGACATGTAGCCAATGAAAATGATTAAAATTAACTAAACAATGATGAAAACAGCCAATGAAAACGACTCAAATTAACTAAAGAGGACGAGCGGGTTTATTCTTGACACGGTAGCAAAGAAAAACGGCGAGTGTCCGACAGTGTAAACGGATGTGTCCTATAACAATTAGTAACAAACGAAATATTGCTTCAGTAACGCTTGCTTTTTGAGCTGAGTTGAATAATTAACTAAACAAAAAAACGGCTTCGCTGTTTAGAAAAAAAAGCATTAGAGCTCGTATTCCCATACTCACAGCTGTGAAGATACACGAATAAAAATGGATTAGAGTTCACTCGAATGCAACGAACTATATAATTTGTACATATACGCGGGAGGCTGGCATGTCACAATCCTTGTTCCCTGGAATTGGAGTTCAAATTATAGTTGGTTGCGTTCGAGTGAATTCTAATCCATTTTTATTCGTGTATCTCCACAGCTGTGGGTATGGAGACACGAGGTATAATGTTTTTTTTCCTAAACGGCAAAGCCGTTTCTTGTTCAGGTAATTTGTTGACTTTTTTCGCTTCCTTTTTATTGTAATTGCTACGGTCTGACCTATCGTGTCTGCTGTCCACACACTTTTGTTTGCGAAAAAACGGAAAATTAGAAATGCTTATTTCTGTTCAGGTTCCGCCCAAGCTTTGTCCCATGTTTGTGAGTTGATGGCAACACATTATCGTGTGTCTAGAGTTACGTTGTCAGCTCGATGAGTAGTGATTCTGCATTGTTGCAAGCAGATGCAGCATTATGACAAACAATCGCGGAAACAATTCAACTGGCTTCCCGAAGTCCGCATTGAAGAAGTAAATAAGTCATTCAGTCATGTCGGCCACCCATTTTTTTGAGGCCTCAAATTTATAGACTACGCACCCTATGGTTTAAAACTGAAAGATGTAACCGAAAACCAAGAACATTTCATTTTGTTTCTCGACAACCTATATCGGTGGCCGACAATGCTGCATCTTGCTCGAGTGAGCTACAATCCGATCTTGTGCACCTCGCATATTGTTGCCCCATTTTTACAGCATTGCATTCTGGGGCCTCGCCGCCTGTCTACTTTTTTAATATTCTTGTGCGCAAACGAACTCTAATAAGCACTGCCTGCAGGCCGTGATAATTTCAAAGTTGGTTCAGTAACAATCATCACAAGCACGATCGTTGCTATGGGCTTTTTTTGCCCTTTATCGCGTTTCGTATATCAAAATGGACAAACCGGCAATTCAGCCACATTGAGAATAAGAGTGGCGCCCTCCATTGGAAACGCTATTTACTTCCCTAAGAAGACCAAACACCAGGGGTTCCAAGGGAGCAGGGTGTACGGAGAACCGTAGGGTGGAAATCTAACCACCCAATGGGGGGATGGGGGGAGGGGCGGCGTTTGGGATCGTTTTTATTTCATGCTGCCCAGCGAAAATTGTCGCTCGGGAATGTAAGAAACACGCCGGGGGTACAGTTAGTATCGTAACTATTTTCAATCAAAAGGATCTTGTATTTTAAGGGTTTTTCTCCTAGGGAACTAGTCTTAAAAGAATCTTTCACTTTAGATTCACGTTTAAGATTATTTCTTAAAATAATGACGTAGTCAGGTGGCTTCAGCACGTTTAAAATCTTGTGGCCGTAACTGCTTCGTCGTTTCAACGTCGCTACGATTTGTAAAAAGAAATGTAACAATTGTGTTTTAAACCTTCTGTAGATGCTTAATTTGGTAAGGCGAAGAAAAACCGTACACTTTCTACGTCGTAAATGAGTAGTAACCTTTACATCGTACATAATGATTAATTTATACTCGCCATTTACGAAAAATTTGATTTGTAAAAGAAGCTTATCATTGGGCGTCATTGGAGTGCACAGGAGTGAGGCAGGCGGGAGAGGGGGGTAGGGGAGAATTGTTCCCGCCCTTTTCGAAAAAGTCCTTATTGTAAAAAAAAAAATAGCCTATTGTGCCCTAATCTGCAGGTGCGGCGGTTCCTGAGAAAGGGACTAAAGGCCTAATGAGGTCTAAAAAGGCCTAAAGGAGCAAAAAAGGGTAATAAGGGTAAATAGAGAGAAAAAAATAAAGTCCTCAGGGAAAATATGTCCTTATTAATAGAAATTGTCCCTGCCATTTCAAGGGCCTCTGCACGCTACAGTTTGGCCTAATGTTTTGATATAGGTAAGCGACCTAAGTATCAGTCGTAAGTGCAAGGTTTACATTTTTAGTATAACCTACCTTCTTGTAGTCATTTTCAGCCAAAAATAAGTATTACAGCAGTCAGTGTATTTTTTTACAATCTTTACTTGCCTATGGATAAATAAATCATATCAAAAACTGATATCATATCAAAAATCAAAACTGGTAAAAGAAGCCAGCAAGTTCCGAATGGTTCGGCCCTTCAAAGGAGTGATATCAACACACCAAAACATTCGCCAACTTAAACGCAATGCTTAATAGTTCGAAAGTTAAATGAAAACTAGAACATTGCTACTTTCGGTAGCAATATGCAAGTTTTCATTTAACGTCCAAAGTATTATTCGGTGCGATTAAGCTGGCGAATGTTTGTGTGTTGTTATCACTCCTTTGAAGGGCCGAACCATTCGGAACTTGCCGGCTTCTTTTACCAGTTTTGGTTTTTGATATGATATCAGTCCTTTTTTTAAAATTGTGTATTAGACTCAACCCCACTACCGTGCAGATGTGTAATAAAGTGGCACGTCAACAAGAAATTGGTTTTCACAATTTGATACTACCTTTTGCCTATAGGCCGAACCATTCTCAACTTGGTCACCTATTTATAGGTTTTTGGTTTGGTTTTAATTTTGTTGTAATTTGTTTTATTTTGTTAGTTTTGGTGTGTTGATATCACTCCTGTGAAGGGCCGAACCACTCTCAACTTGGTGGCCTCTTCACCAGTTTTTGGCTTTGTTTATTTTGCTTTGTTTTTAGAGTTGGTTTATTTTTCGTGAATTGGACGTGAATACAATTTCTTTGGCAACGTTGTTTAGATTTATCGTGCTACACTAGTGTGTGTCTAGGCACGCACGTCAGTATACACGTTGTCATTGTCCGAACTTTGGCTGTCCAATGAGAGTCGATGCCGACAATATACTAAGAATGGTTATAACAATATTTTCGTACTTACGCGCCATCCCACGCCATCCTCGTTACACCCCTAGGCACCAAACCATAAAAGGTACGCAGTTCGTATCGTACTGCAGCCATTCGTCCAATTTCATAGCTGGAGCCTTCCCGTTATCTCGGTATCGATGAATAATCACCCTATGGAAATTAACATGGGGATGAGCGGACTAGCTAGCTAGTAGCTTTGCTTGTTACACATTTACAACGTTATTGAGGGTCAGGTGGGTTAATTTTTATTATTTTTCCCCAAGTACCTGAAATGTGCCCAACTATGCTTCAAAATTTAAAACACTGACGCTATGGCGCCGCGCTACAATGGTTTACAACCTCGACAATTGAATTGATGTGATGTTTGTTGTGATGATTGTTGCCTAACTTGGCGCGACACACTAGCGTGTGTCTAGATTCCCTACTTTGAATTTTTTTAAAGACGGAAAAGCCAAGGGCTCACACGAAAAAGATAAATACAGATACAAACCCATTTACGTTGCATTTTGGACTTATATGTCAGACTGCCTGAGTGGGGAATCGAACCCAGGATCTTTGAATCCAAAGGCCGGGGTCCTACCGCTGAGCCATACTGAAATTGGTCGTGTCAGTATGGCTCAGCAGTAGGACCTCTGCCTTTGGTTTCAAAGATCCTGGGTTCGATTACCCGCTCAGGCAGACATATAAATCCAAAAGGCAACGTAAATGGGTTTGTGTCTGCATTTAGTTGAATTTTTTTTTATGCGGTGAACTAAAATGAATTACGAATTACAAAGTTTTATCAACATTATTTTGTGAACACAGCATTATTTAGGAAACACCCATGTAATCTAACAAAGTCATTGTGTGAATTTCCTTCCATATTGTCTTCACTTGCAGTGCTAGGAAAAGTGCGTTTAGGGTCACCAGTGCCAGTTTATTTGCATTAACGAGACTAGTTATATCATTGGCAAAGACAATTTTATAGTTTTCCGTACAGTTAGCAAAGTCATTGATGTAAACAAGGGCGTCGTGCCGTTGGGGCACGGGTGGGCACGTGCTCCCCCCCCCCCTCCCCGGCCTCATCCCAATTTCCCAAAAATAAAGACGATTTTGGCTGGTGTGCGGCGGCCGGCTGCCCGGCGCCAGCCCTCCCGCTACCGAAGCGTCATATACGTCACATAAAATGTCAATTTGGGTGTTCCAGCTGTCTCCTTAAAACTGCTGAAAATGCGTGATCTTACAGCGCTCCCCCGGATCCCTAGCTGGAAAAGGCTGTGCCCACCCCAATTTTGTGGGTGCACGACGCCCCTGGATGTAGATTATAAGAAACGTGACCCCAAAGTAGTTCCTTGAGGGACGCCATAAGTAACATCATTTAAATTACTGCAGTCATAAAAACACAACTTTCAAATGTTTCTATGCACAATTGTATTTTTTTCTTTCTGAAACTAACCTATGACATCTTTTCTGGATTCAAATTCCAATACTGACATCAGTCATAATTGTCACAATTTTTGGAAGAAAACTAAACCTGCAAACCATTGTTCAGTGTAGTGAACGATGTTTCACACAAACGTTCATGTTCGCTCTGTAGTTTTTTCATTTACTGAAGCCTAACGCATACAATAAGATCTACGTCATTCTATGAATTAGTCAGTGGAGAAAGTGTTAGCGACGCGACCAAAGCCTGCTTACCACTGATCTGTCTGTATTCATCCGCGAGCTCCAACTCAAACAATGATGCAAAAATAGCACTACAATTCATTTGCGCGAACATTTTTGTTGCTAATAATTTCATATTTTTTAGGCAGTGTTGCCCTATAGCATTTCTTTATTGTTAATACATTTATTGTTTAATGATTAATAGTGTGTGTGCAGACATAGGGCCTTAGGGCTTCGTCGGGCAGATGACCGGGTGCGGTTAACGCTCGCTAAAAACCCTTTGAGTGTGTGTTATTTCTGCATTACCAAATTTTATTAAACAGGAATGATTTCTCTCTTTCAAAAATGTTCCTGTGAAGAGCCGTATTGGTTTGGCCTTTAAATAGCCCGTTTTGAGGAGCGTTAGAAGCAGGTGGGGTATGGAGGAGGAGGGGGAGAACAAACTGTAACGAGTGTCTTACTTCAATCCTTACGTGACGCTTTCAAGCCAAAGTTTCCGTAACTCTTCACAATCAATCCTGTTCAAACACTGATTTCGTGTGGCCATCATAAACACACGTTTCCTCCAATAATGAATGGCCCCTCCCCCCCCCCCCCCCCCCAAAAAAAAAAAATCCTATCGTCTCGTTCTATGGCGTTCACTGTGTCGCTGACGTTTACGAAAAGCAAACTGCAAATCCGGAGTGATTCGTCTCATTGCCGTCCGTGAGAAATTGGTACAGAATAGTATTCGTTTACGGCTCGTGTGACTTTTCAACAGGTGCAATGTCGTCATTTCGACAAACATCATGAACATTTTCCGAATTTCTGAAAGCGTAAATTCGTCGCATTTTTACGTACTGTACGTGTGTCCGTGCATTGCAGCAAGGCTGTCGATTGAATAACGGTTGTGATCGTACGGTGTTTTCATACGATCAATTAATGCACACAGTTCACGGTTCGACAACATCGTAGTATCAACAGCATTATTGCAGGCAAGCTTGCATGTCAGCTTTACGTTAACTCTTCGTTGATATTTTTCCTCCTTCACAGAATGGTATGAAGCGTTATCCATTATTCGGATTTCGTTTGCGTGGCGCAGTCAAACACCCAAAACTTACTCTGAACTCTGTTCTGGAACGAACGCCGCCCAGCAATCGTGTTTCTTTTGCAAATCTACGAATAGATTTCTTTTGATCATGTTGGCGTGGTTGGCTGTAGACATTCGTTACAGTTTGCTTTTGGGAACTCGAAAGGCACCTACAGAAGACATCGATTGAGCTATCGTTGTCATCGCCGCCATCTTGGAACTACTTCCGTTTGGAAGACAAGTGGCTGTCAAAGTTCGTAATCTGCTAAAAATGCTAATCGACTATTTTTTTGTGTATCATGAGTATTATATATGGCCAAGTACGGTACCTGAATAGTTTCTGACATCGTTTCATCCCTAAAACGTTTTGGTTGATGCTGGGAAAACACGTACTACGTTAAACCTAACGTCGTAATACAATTTCAACGCAAGTGTGAAGAGGCTCTATCGCATCGCTAACTCCTCTCTCTCTCCACTGTCTAATGTGGGTGGATTTTACCATAATCATGTTCCTACACCAATAATT
>JAHWFP010019665.1:12896-23626 GCA_023313725.1 Lithobius niger
CTTCAATCATATATATACACGGCTATCGCCGTGCATGATAATATGCACAATATTTCGTTTGTTACTGATTGTTAAAAGACCTCAGTGGTTCCTTTCATCCTAACAAATGCTCGCCCTTTTCCTTTGTTATCGTGCCAAAAATGAATACGCTCGGCCTTAATCACTGCTACCTTGCAAAAAGAAATTGTTAACAGGGCATCAACAATGCCCTTCAAATCGCCTTCTTCTCCTTCACTGCCTCCTCTTCTAGTTTCATTCTACAGCTTTTATAATGTAGATAGAAAGAATATAGTTGGTTAACATTTTAGATTATTTACTTTGTCTGTTTTGAAAGCTCAGGCAGTGCTAGATACAGCATCATTTTCTATCGGAAATACGCTGTGTAGAAATTTAGGCAGATATTATTCGAATCATGTTGTTCAGAGTGACAGTTTCGTTCATATTTGTAGGTTTATTGTCCACTTTGCAAGGAGGCTCATAAGCTAAAAAAAGTTTATCAAAGAAAAAGGGCAAGAAAGAGCACGAACCAGAAATTAGTTTGTTTTTATTTGTAACAACAAATCGTAAGTACTTTTTTGTATTAGACAGACCTACACTCTTATTTCAGATGCATCAGACGCTTTGCACAGACTTAAAATGCAGTGGTGGGTCAAGCGTAACGCCAGGCATATTTGGAGCTTACGATGGAACACCATGTGGATACAACAAAGTAAGTTGCTTTTAACTGTTCACTAGTTATACTACTCCCTTGCTTACTCTTTGGCGCAGATCCAGAAATTGTTAATTTTTTCCATCTCCAGGGCATCACACAGTCGATATTTTGACTTATAGGACGCATGCTAATTACTGTTGCACTTACAGTTCGTACATTACGTCAGAATATCAGCAGTTCACATACAGCAAAAAGTTTGTTTTATCGTTAAAAGGTTTATTACACGTATAAATCGCTTGCTTTGCTCGCCGAAATTTATGTAATTAAATGTGACATATTACGGTGTTGGTTGGTGCAAAACGGCGTGGAGTGATCAGCAAAACTGACCATCTAAACAAGACAGCAAATATGATGTAGTTAAACATCAGAAAGACACTGAGCACAATATTTTAATTAGCCGCACCTCCATTCTTTACACAGAACCGGTTGAAAGATGCGGCTAAACCTACAAGCCTAACAACGGGTCGTGAGTATGATAAAACATTATCCTAATATAATACAAATGGAAAAATTTCTTCGACAATTTGCCAGTAAACCGTATAAACGGAACTGCCATCACTTCCAAAATGACGTCCTCATGATTGCCACGAAATGTGGGTGTCCCACTCTTGATTTTTAGATGTAAATATTTGCTTCAAAAGGTGATTGTTTCACAACCGTTCAAAACATACAGGTCTGCTTTTTCTGTGGGTCCATCCAATTAATGGCATCAATTTTGAGATCTATGTGTCGTTTTGCGGATGCTGCATGGGGCAAAATGTGTCTCGTCTTACTGTTATTTTTTTTAGCTGAGCTTCCATAAACAATAAAACGAGCTTCTGTGAATAATGAATGTTTGGTCGGAGTTTGTCATCATGAAACAGTTTTCAGAGCATTTTTTCCACTTATTGAAGGCAAAAAAAAAATCAATTTACAGCCTTTCAAATATAGTGAAAAATACGTCTCGTGTTTGGTGTCTTTTTTTAACCAAAATACCGTGAACATTAAATGTTTGGTTGAATTTGTCATCATCATACAGTTTTCAAAGCTGTTTTTCCGCTTACGGCCAAAAAAGAAAAAAACTAGTTGTAACCTTTTAAATATGGTGGAAACTAAGTCTCGTTTTTTGAGTGGATTTCTTTTTTCAAAACCGAACTTCTATGAACAGTAAATGATTGGCCGATCTTTATCATCATGAAAAAACAGTTTTCAGAGCAGTTTTTTCCTGCATATGGCAAAAAAAAAATCAAGTGTCAACCTTTTCAATCTGGTGAAAAATAAGTTTCTTTTTTGGTGTGCCTTTTGTTTAACCAAGCTTCCACGAACAGTAAATGTCTCTTCGAACTTTATCATCACGAAACAGTTTTCAGAACAGTTTTTCCATGTACAGTAAAAAAGTAAATCAAATCACAACCATGAACATAGACCATTTCGAAGCGTAATTTAATTATTGTACGTTTGATGCTAGTGATATACTTGTGGTTACCTAACGTCCGGAGGAGTAGCGGTACAAACATGCATGCACAGACATTATATACATTTTTAATGTAGCAGATATTTTAATGTTTCGTATTTAATATTTTGGACTCCAATCCGAGTCGAAATTATATATCTTATTCAACGTTTTTAAATTGGAGTTACACTCACCACATGACAGGTTGAGAACTTAAAAACAAACTATTACGAAAAAGGGATCAACTCATTAGTGTAAGTAAAATATCGCGGCATTCGTGTGTTCCCACAAGGACAGTATGTAATGTTAACTCTTTGCTTCTTTCCTGACAGTGCAGTTTTACTGAGTAATATACTGAGTAGCTATTACTATTCACAAATCTGGTTATTATACTTCTGTTGGCTGTAATACTTTTCGTACATGTGAGTCTGTAGCATCAGCCATATTTGAAGATAATTTTAATCACTCTGGGTACAAAATACCATTATTTTGTATATCAGAAATGCAAACAAAAAAAAAAAACATTAAAGAAGAGGACAGTGCACCAAGTTTGTTAGCTAATTAATGTTATTGAACTTTGTAACCTGGTCGTGGTTTTATAGTGTAGGTCTAATGACAAACAGAAAACTTCCTTTCTTACTCAGAGAGTCCAGCAGCAAAATAGGAAGCTTCAATATGACGGGCTCCAGCAATACATACAAGCCCATTCACAAATAATTATGCACCACATAGTATCACGGGTTGCATTTGTGCCCTTTCACAACTAAAACATAAAAATTCACAATAAGCAATTACGTCCTCACCAAGACAGTAAAAGTTTAAAACACTTTGAAAAATGCAGAAGGAGCACATTATTTTGCACCACTAGCGGACTGTATCGGCAAAACCGAAAGTGCATAATCTGCACCATCAAAACATCAAGCTAAAAAAGTCTAAGCATTTACAAAGTTCGTACCATGTTGCCATTTGAAGGAATTCGTTAGTTTTTTTCATCAAACTAAATTTTGGTGTTGTAATAGAGTGGGAAATTATGAGGTGGAAAATTATAATTGGAAGAGAACAAATGAATTCCTGGAACCAGTGACATTATAGCTTGTGTTTAGCACATTATTCCTTGTGTCATTAGGGAAGATTCCTGTTTGTTGCCTTACCACCAGCTACTCTACTTATTGCATTGCAAAGCCTACTTTCTAACACCGCCCTTTTTGTGGAAATTGGCGGTTTCTATTAAAGAATTGACAGGAAGAAAATAATCGGAGCCTTGATTTTGTGAAGCACTGGCCGTCAAAACTGTACTATTCATTAATGGACGCCAGTAACATGAGCAAGGGTAACTTTATGGCTAGTACGTTGGAAGAACTTCTTGTCCTTATATCATGAGTCTGATCGGCAATTATGACCCATTGCTACCCACATTTTTAAATTTATACGAATCTTTGGCAGATCCCAAAGTGTACATCCTCAGGATTGTTTTTACGGTATGTAATTAAATGTGACACATTTAAGATCATTTATATAGGTCAGTGCAAAACAGCGTGGAGTGGTCCGCAAAACTGACCTTGCACTGGCCATTTTAAAGGAAGGCAGCAAATATGATGTAGTTAAATTTCAGAAAGACACTGAGCACAATTTTTTAATTAGCAGTACCTTCATTCTTTACAGAGAATCGGTTGAAATATTCAGCTAAATCTAGAAGCCTGCACTATCTCAACTAATGAAAACGGGTCATGAGCATGATAAAACATTTTCCTAACATGATTATAATGGAAAAATCTCTTTGACAGTTTGCCAGTCAACCGAATTTATAGTAAGTGACATCACTTCCAACATGGCGTCCTCATGAATGCCACGAAATGTCGGGGTCCTACTCTTGACGGTTCAGTTTTGAATATTTTCGTCTTTGATTGTGAATGTACTGCACTCTTGACCTATGGGGCAAGGTAGCCTAACGCTTAGCATGACCATTTCATGAGTGCAAGAGGTTCAGAGTTTGACCCAGACCTCAGCCACCACTGGCATTCTCCAGAAAAGAAGGACCTGCGATGCATCGTGCTCATGTTGATTGTGGCTTGAAAAAGATCCTAAGAATTTCCGATAAAAATTACCTAGCAAAATTTTCCCTCTCTCTTTCTAGCACCATGGCTTCGGTGAGGAGCGCGTCGAAACTACAGTACTCTTCACCTAGGACTTGCCTAATTCATCATTCTCAGCATTGTTCTGTCTTGTCAAACAGGTGAACATGGCACGATATTGTTTTATAGTGATAAAAATTAAATGCTTGTTTGTCTTGTACGCCTAGTTAGTTTAGGCTTCGTTATAGGGCCACTTTTTTTTAATTTTACACTCGCCAGTGCTCACAATCCGTTTCATTACTGATTAGATTGGCCTCAAACAGCAAAATGGTTATTCGTACGAGCTCTCCTCATTTCCTTTTTATCCTATTTTTAAGACACAGAGTATAACTTAAAATATGTTTCTATGCCATGAAAATATACAGTGCCTGAATTTTTAGCATTCTCATTCTCCCATGCGGTTTTGCACTAGAGATTAAACACTTTGGAATGTTGCCGGCGTTGCTACTACTGCGCATCGGTCCTGCGCAGCCTCCTTAGTATGTAAGACGAGTCGACGGCTGTTGCTTCATCTTTTGTTCTCTAGGTCTCGACTGTGTCGGACGTGCTGTGTACTAACTCTCTAGAGATCTATGGTTACCTCCAATCCCAAGGACCAAGGAAACCGGGGAACCGGACAACTACTCTGTCACCGGTAGCCGAAATATCCCTTGATGATCTTCCACTGCCAGGGTTCTCTACTCTGTCCACAGCGTGCCCCCAGTCATCGGGCATCATGGACCCTCCTCTGTCGGTTCCGTCTACACTGGCCCGTCCCAATCAGGACACTGTTCCACAGCTCCTCTTCAATGCAGTCAACTGCAGCTGCCAATGGTCTCCAAAAGGAAGTTCTTTCTGCCAAAGAACGGTATGTTCAAGTTAATATTCAAGTTAAGACACGGCGTATGGTACCTAAACGTGCACTTCGGCACCCTGCAAACGGTCCCCTAGACCTTCACTCCCGTTCTTCGCGGACCTCTATCTCCTCACGCAGCTTATCATGACGATTCCCTCTCTAAAGACCAAGTCCACGCCTTAATGGATCCCCCTTGAAATCAAGTGCAAGCAGCCACCCGGTCCTTTTTCGACACTGAAACGTGGAGTGGGTCTACCATCAAGTACTCCTTTCTGCCTAAGAACGGTATGTTCAAGTTAATCTTTAAGTTAATCTTCAAGTTAAGGCACGGCGGACGGTAGCCATACTTGCACTTCGGCACCCTGGGGACCTTTCCTCCGTTCGTCACGGGCTTCTAACTCCTCATGCAGCTCATCATGACGATTCCCTCTCTAAAGACCAAGTCCACGCCTTGATGGATTCCACGTTGAATTGCTTCAAGTGCAAGTAGCTGCCCGGTCCTCGGGAAGAAGTCACGGTGAAAACAAGATGGTGCTGGACTCTCTCAAGTGGTTCCATCAGTTTTTTAACCTATTCCATTATGGCTATTGCATCTGCTCCGGTGCATCGGCCTTAGTGACCAGCATTGCTAGTCCTTCGGTCACTTCGGAAGACCAGGCTTCTCGGCATGCTCATTTTGATCCGGCTTTTCCCGGTGACCCGGACCCTTCCGAGATTCCACTTCCAAAGCTACTTAAGATGGTTGAAAACATCATCCCGGAGGTTGGCGCTAATGACCAAGTTGTCGACGCGCCATTAAGCCTCAATTCCCCCCCCCCCCCTCATCCCGGACTGTTTTCTGTATACGCCCTCTCCAGGTTTCCGAGGACCAAGTAAGAATCGTGGCTTGTCCACCGGCTTCAGATTCGATCTCCGAGACCACCACCCCTGGCAACATCAGGTCATAATAATAATAATAATAACAATTTGTCACGATAGCAACAGGTCTGGCAAGGACCCTAAGATCACTAACAGCCAGCCTTAATTACAAACAGAAGACAATCATATATAATGAAAGCAATTGGCTGGCAAGAGAAGGTGAGAGGATTAGGTAATAGGACACGGATGCCTTACCGCCAAGGGTAGACCTGCCTGGGACTGTAAGGTCCCCGATGGCAGCGCCAAACGTGTTGGACACGGGAGGTGTAGGAGCGGCCCAAGTAAAATATAAAAGGCAGATGAACAAACGAGACGGTTAAAAAGCAGTGTTATGTAAAACAAAGTTTGGTTATGATAAGTACTAAAAACAAAAACATCCACAAAATGGGAATTGGCATCACCTAAAAATGAATAAATAAAAAATAAAACACTTTGTTGCAATAGCAATAGGTCAAGCAAAGACTGAGGGTCACTAACAGGCAGCCAAAGTTTAATGGGGCGGGAGCAGACATACGATGAGCGTAATTATATGCAAGATTACATATTCAACTCGGAGGATAAGATCGACGCATAAAAATCACTAGATTAAACGAGCTGTGGCGGCTTCGAAACATGAATCGTGGGCGAGGTGACATTTTTTTTCTGGTAAACAATTTTAAATCTTAACCACACGCAACGCGAAAAAGGTACGTCTACAATCTAAATGTGACGTTTGCACCGTAAGCAGGGAATTACCTCTTGTCCGATTTGACTCCGACAGGTCAAAAAGAGGCATATCTACCCCTACTACACCATGAATAATTTGGTAAGTAAGAATAAGATTAATTTTGATTCTCCGTTGTTCGAGTGGGTCAAGTTTAAGGATCTGCAGACGTCTTCCATATGACAGATTACGCAATCCTGGTAAAGCCTTGATAAACCGTCGCTGGACTGCCTCTGCAGCATCAGTGTCATGAAACAAATAAGGGGACCAAACGGGGCTAGCGTACTCCAAAATTGGTCTGACATATACCTTGAATGCCCAAACTTTTATTTCGCGGTAGCCAGAGGAAAAGCATCTGTTAACCAGAGCCATGCGTGCATACGCAGACGCAGTAATTTTGCGACAGTGCAGGCTGGACTTAAGTCCATCACAAAACCAGACCCCAAGATCTTTAGTTGAGCTAACTGAAGGAAGAGGGCTATTATCAAGACAATACGATGTCCCTGAATTTAAATTTCCAATATGCATAATTTGACATTTGGTTGAAGGAATTGGCAGTTGCCACTTGGCCGACCAACTGGAAACGTAGTCAATCTCAAGGGCTAACAACGCACCGTCATCAATCTTTGAATTACAGACAGATGAAGGATTACAAGATAAGTCGTTTAAATAGACCACAAACAGCAACGGGCCCAAAACGGAGCCCTGTGGTACGCCGCTAATGAGATTCAAGGATGATGAAAAGGAATCACTGACTAATACACACTGAGATCTATTGTTAATAAATGCAAAAATCCATTTCAATAGCTTTCTTCCGAAGCCTATACTTTCAAGCTTAAAAATCAGCTTGGAACGTGTAACTGACTCAAAAGCCTTCTTAAAATCAAAGTACACAACATCAGTCAGGATTCCCACCTCCAGGGCGCTCGTCGCCGATCGAGACACATTAAAAGTTGGTGACTTGTTGAGCGGCTAGGCATAAAGCCAAATTGATTGTTACCAATTAAATTATTATATTTGGTCACAGTCATCACAGGCCCCGGGTGTTTAACTCCATGGAATAACCATTAGCGCAATTGGTTGATAATTACCGGGACCGCAGCGTCACCCTTTTTGAAGATTGGTATAATTACCACCGTCTTCCAAAGCATTGGTAATTTACTCTCAGCAAAAGACAGATTGAACAAAGTAGCCAGTGGAAAACAAACTTCCCTACAAATTTGCTTGTAAAATAAAGTGGAGAACCCATCTGGACCCACAGAGTGGCTCGATTTGAGCTTATTGATGACATGTGAGACAGAACTGGCAGTGAAAGATATGTTGTTGTTAATACTGAAAGAAGAAACTAATTCTGAGTCAAACAGTGGGTTAACACTGGCATCGTCCAGCACCCCATTGGAGACAAACAGTGGGCTCAGGATTTCTGCCTTAGCACCTTTGCCTGTTATCGAATTGCCACCAGATTTAAGTGGAGGGAAGGTTCTTGATGTACCATTCTTTTCCCTATAGATTCTAAACAGGGCTGAAAGTGTTCCCTCAGAAAGGATCGCGGAATCATGAGAACGGTGTCATTTAGCTGCCTCAGCTGAGTATAAAATTCGACACTCGTTGTAGCAACACAAAAGTGCTGCCGAAGGTATCTGTGCCAAATATTCAGCTTCTTGCATTTCAGCTTTGAAAGAATCTTTGGTAATCGAGGACCGCGATGGTGGCAATGCGGTTTTGCTGAGCGACATTTTTGTACCTCCTCTTGGAGGGTGGTGTAGAAGACATCCCAAGCACGATCAGCATTGAGATTACTTGAAACCAAAAGTTTATGCCAGTTTATATTGACAAGATTTTCCTTCAAGCAATTAAAATCAATTTTTCCAATTGCTGGCTGCCTGTTAGTGCAGTGTGAAGTTTTGCAGTGAAAATTAAAAGAGACCATACAATGGTCGCTTGTGCTGAAGTGGTCAATAACTTTGGTATCAAAAATTAGGCGATCACAGTCGGTAAAAAGCAGATCCAAAATATTGTCTCCACGTGTGGGTTCTTCGACAAGTTGATGGAGACCCAGTGAGGTGACGTTGTCAAGGAAGATGCGATGAACCCGTTCGGAGGAACTAGGTAGCTTCCAGTTCATTGAAGAGAGGTTAAAATCACCCAGTACAATGTTTGAGTGCGACATATTCATAGATAATGTGATGAATGAATTTAGATTAATTACATGCTGTTCCACGTGACTGTTGGGTAGGTAAAAAAAATGAAGTTAATTTTAAAATCTGGGATTAGTAAAGAAACAGCCTCGACATCGTCAGCCTGGTTGGTCATGGCCACATTAAGCTGTTTCCGAAAAACTACAAGTAAGCCACCTCCACGTGAGCCAAGGTCCAAGCGAATTACATCAAATGGAAAGGAACCTGTAATCATTACATTTGTAACACTCAGATTAAGCCATGTTTCAAATAAAAAAATAGATCATAATTGTCAGTTGCTAAAAAGTCCCATAAGATCCCCAATTTACACACAAACTCCTTGCATTTATAAGAAGGCAGCGAGGATTATTCAATGTGGCGAGTAGAGAAGCATGCGGCTGGGATATTTGATTTAAATTTCCATTAATGTCTGGAGCCAGCTTCATGGGTAGCATAAAACTGGGGGTTCCCCGATTACACCATGGAGTTTTCCTGTTGAACAAGTAGCTCTGCTAACTTTTGCTGCAACAGTGCCTTGCCTCGAGAAGTAAGGTGGGTTTTGTCTCTTGCAAGGAGCGTGTGGTCGTGGAGAATTTCACCGTCCAAGGAAAGGAAGGATGAGGCAATTTGTGTGGATCACCATATGGTCAAATTCACGGTTTTTGCCCCCCTAGTCTGGGAAACAGCCCAACAAGGGTGATCTTTGATGCTGAACATGCAAGTCGGATTTACGCAGTAAAGTGCAAAAGGTTCGTAGCAATTCGGTTCGGAGGCATGTTTCCAATGTTGTTCGATTCTGCACAAATAGTGAACGAACCACTCCTAGCACTTGCCACAAGGAGGGCGGGGAGTTTGGTCGGTAGTTCCTCCATCATCATTCCTGGGAAGGTTAGTGTTAATAAGTTCTCGTGGCAGCTGCCCGTAAGGTTTCGTGCATGTGAGTCTCTGATGATGGTAGAACGCTCGGTCCAAGTTGATCCACACACGGTACTTTGCTGCAGGGATCCAGCACTATTACTATCACCATCACTGTTATCCCTGTTGAGGGTCCAATATTGGTTGAGTCGAGGATGGATTACGTTATTGCGTGCACTGGACAATCAATTACACTTCACTATGCTTCTGCGTACAGACAGTATTCTTCTGGGCAACAGTACGCCCCTCAAACTTGATACGCAACCTCCACCTCCATGGCTCAGTCAGGGTACCGCTTTTTTTTTTCCGTCCGATGACGGATCCGCTAACCTGAATGTCTTCGACACCAAACCTCAATCGGATTTTCTCACGACTGACCCTAAGATGAATTTCGACACCTCCCTTTTCCTACACGCAAGGTTACGGCCCCCTCTTCAGTTCTCCATGACAATGACTGCCTCCTCCGTTTAGGTCTCCGTGTGGTGTATCAGGCCGATGTACTGAACATAGCAGATAATGCGCTATGTGAAAAATTCTCCATGGATCAGAAGGGTGGAGGTACTCGGTCCTGGACTCTCACAACGTGACATCGGACATTTTTCTCTTATGCTGGCCGCTTCACACAACTCATACCAAGTAACCGCAATGTGGCGTCAGACTATGTCCTGTCGTTCTCCGCTGTCAGGGAATGGACCCTCAAGACGCCAGTATGCAAGTCTCCCTTTCTCCTATGGGTCCGTTTCATGGTGGACCTTTCCGCCACGAGGTTCAATACCAGACTTCCCCAGTTGGTCAGCCCAGTCCCCGACGACCAAAGGGCAGTGGATGCCCTCCCTCTCGACTGGAATCATCTCTTCGGTTATCTGTTCCCCCACCGAAGCGCCTGCCTCTGATTCTCTGCAAGAT
>JAHWFP010019666.1:9553-30894 GCA_023313725.1 Lithobius niger
GGGGGGGGGGTTCGTGTAAGATTTTTAGAAGCTTCTAACTAGGGACATATACGAGATAACATTACAAACCAAAATGTAAATAAAGGGTAAATTAGTAAACAAGCAGCTGCCTAGTTACACCCGGTCTTCTGTACACTTCCACCACTTTTTCAACGAAAATGTTGAGGCACACACTTCTATCACGCACTGCAACAGCGATCCATTTTATAATCTAAGTAGTTACCCATCACAATTGCTGGTTAAAAATGTGTTTAGGCTTAGTTTTAGATTTTAGGCATAATTTTTAGCTTTTAGTCCTAATCTTTTTTTTTACCTGCAGTTTTAATTTCGTAAGTAGTAGCTAACGGAGAATTGGGTACGGGAGTGGTGTATTCATTCATGTAACACGGTTTCGTGACCGTTTTAAATGGAGCTGTTGTGTGTTGTTAATGAAATCCTTTTGTTTTTTGTTTTTACGGTTGTGTGTCTTCCTGTAGTGGTTAAATACGACAGTCAAGTGTTATTATTGCATTGAATTGTGTCGAGAAAGCCTATTAGTCATAAGGAAGCAACGATGCTTTAATTTGATGTGTTTTTTAAAGTCCACTTGACTACCACTGAAAAAAGCGACAGGTGGCCGGACCGGCTGTTTTGGCTGTACAAAAGGCTTAAATGGAGCCCCTGGGGGGGGGGGGGGGGGATAAAAAAAATGGACGACAAATATATCACAACATTGTCTTCCTGCAGAACACAAGCCTGCAGGGAAACACCAATTCGGGCGGGGAGGGAAGCTTCTCTAAGATTATACACGTCATGCTGCCAGGAGAGGATACCATGAACTAGAGTGGTAGCAGCCAAAAGAATCAACCAACAAATAGTACAAATTTAAAAATGTGTGCTAAATAGTCGCAGCAACGTCATTCAAGTAAGAATATACTAATTTTTACCATGAGAAAATGATATCCATTTGCTTTTTAGGATTAGCTCAGATGTGAAGATACATCTTAAGATCTCTAAAAGATTTTCCGAAATATTGATGGAGCACCCTCAGTTTGACACAACGTTTATAATAAAATAAAATTAAAAAAATTACTTCGTCATTATTTTCATGGTTACTACCAGATGATAGGGGTAAAATATCTGTAGTGGCTTTAAGTGACCGAGGATTGCAGTGAAACCCTGCTATCTAGACACAAATTTGATAATTAAATTATTTTCGTGTAGATGGTTGCGCATTGGGCGTCACTGCATTCCTGGAGGCTATGACAGGTGTTTGTTTATATCTTTGCTGTTCTGAAATCGTTAAGTTGAGTCGTTTTTTAATTATAAAAACCACAACAGAGATCCTATAAACGACACGTTAGTGGAAGAGCTTGTTTACAAACCGTGACTACTGACAATTTTGCACAAGTCAAAATTCCGCTTCCCCCCGTATCTCACCCGCAACAACCCCCAGCCCTTGCAAAGTTTCTCACTTACGTGAAATGATACTAGTGTCTCTTTTGTCTATGTGTGAAATGATAGTATTTTGATAGTATTTTCTCTTTTCTCTACGTTGTTTATTTGTTGTGTTCTGTATCGGCCAAGTTAAATTGCTTAGTAAAAGCATAACAATATATCTTTCAGGGATTTCTTATGTCGGCACCAGCACAAGATTATAGAATCTGCGGAAAATTACACCCGTGATCAGACCCAGAATGTTAGTACAATAATACAGAAAAGGCAAGTATTACTTACACGAAAGTATTTTGATCCACCCTAAAAAACTTTTTTTTTGTTGACAAATTGGTACAAAAATTGCACTGCTCATTAAATGTAAACTGCGACAGTACAAGACCGACGCATAGGACAGTTGACTGTATTATGAAATTGGGGTCACATGGCCTAATGGTTAGCGGGACTACCTCACAAATCAGAGGTCCAGTGATGAGCCTAACCTCAGCCGCTCCTGGCATTTTCGGGAAGAGAAGGACCCTCACGCCAACTGTGACATGTGAAAGATCCTAAGAATTTCTTATCAGAATTACCCAGCAAAATTGTCCCTCTCGCCTGCTAGTGCTATGTCCGTGGCATGGGTGCACGTCAAACCTCCAAGGATATTAAGAAAACAGATTGTGTACTGTAGCTGTACCATTCAAACAACATACTATTAAATGTTGACAAAATAAATCAAAGTTGATCTCTTCCCTGTAACTGTGTTCATCATTAGTAATTTTGTTTTCTTTTGTTTTAGCAATAATTCTTGCCAGGAGATTGACATGAATGTTACAAATTGCGATTTGCTTCCAACTCACATGCTTGTGGAAGTTGTATATGCTGATCGGGCAATTGTTGAAGGTGCTAAGAGTCTGTTTCAGATATTGGGTGCTAGGCTTCGGTAAGTTCTTTAAGTGTAGTCCTTTTGAATATACGTACCATAAATCGTGTATCAAATGACCACATTCATAGGCAGTTAATTTGACATAATTCAGGGAAAGGCGTTATATAAAAACAACCCATTTTCTAACCTTGTGTCTGTCCAGAGAGTGTTTACTGCAATCACGGAAAAGGCAGAGATTTTACGATCATTCACGTACATGATCTGGATTCTGTCTAGTGAAAACGCAATGTATTTATTAAAATACAGAAAATACTTTCATCACCTCCAAAAACGTTCTGAATAACGTAGAGATCAGTGGTAGACAAACGTGCGCGAAAATTGAAAGTGCAACATGGAGTGAGCGTACATCAAACGAACGTTCTCCTGCTGTGGTGTGGCCTTCTGAAGAAGAGGAATGGTGTTTTCTTCCTCGAAAATTTAAGTGAACTGTTGTGGCAACGTTCTTGGAGGTGATAAGTGTTTTCTATATTTTAGTACGTCTGAATATTATCACTGTATATCACTGTCTATCACTTTTACCGGTTTTTGCAATGTATTTACTCAATTATTCACAGATTTAATGTATTACATCATCACACCTCCAAAATCAAACATAATTCATAGTTAAAACTAATTTCTAGCCACGCAAACCTTCCTAACATCCAACCCGATATATGCTGGGCAACTCCTTGTGCTTTGGCTCTGCCATTTTCCAGAAGTTGGTATAGAGTAGGCATAATTTTCCATCCAGGAGAATGTGATCCATGTCAGAAATTGGAATTAAGTTGAAATAAGGAATTCAGAATGAGTTCTAAGAATTCAGCTGGGGGTGGAGGGTGGGGATTGCTTTAAGTCACGTGGGGCCTTTTTAAAACAACTCAGTTTTGTGTCTTTGAAAGTCAAATTTTAAATTTTTCTAAATTTTTTCAGTTGCAGTAGATGCCTTATTGTTCTGCTTTTGCCAAATTTTACTCGTCAGGCCTGGGAGATGCACTTGTTTCCCCCATTCCCTGTGCGCACTGAAAAGCACAGATTACATTTCCGTCTCGTATACAACAACAGCAGAATACCATCTTCAGAGGTGTGATTGCACAAATACGGTGGGGTTTTTTACTTTGAATGTGTCGATTCATGATGAGAATTCACGCTTAAATCAAAAATCAGAGCTGTGATGTCCTAGAAAAGTTTAAAACCATGAACTATTACACGGGCACTTCATTTTTAAAAATCATTTTGGGTGTGTTTTAAACAATAGTGTTGCTAAGAGCGTAGCCTGTAAACACTGAGACGCGGATGTCTTTGACCAGTTGTTTGGTGCCTTAAAAGCAGATAAGCTAGCTAAGTATCACTTTTTATAATATAAATAGTGGAGACACTTCCAATTCTCACCCAGTGACTATCTTTTCCACAGATTTGAGCCAGTACCCTGCCTTCCACGCATTGGAATTTCCGATGTTTACTGCATAAATCCAGCTACTTCAATTACTGAAGCAAGCGTCAAATCGGAAACTTCTGAAGAAATTACAAACTCATTGCCTTGTGTACCACATAAGAGAGTATTACTTAGAAGCACCGTGCGATTTATTATAGCAGATCTCGACGCGGTTGCGCCTGTAAAAGAGTAAGTTGTGTTTTGACTTATTGCATTTGCTCCTACTTCCAGTATGTGTGTGATTCTGAATTGCAAATGCAGCACATTAATCAAAGTATGAAAGAGTGCTCTAGGTTTTGGATACTTAACTGTCACCTTAACCTCCTTTGACACAACAAATAGATTAAATATATACGAAACGGTCGTCTGCACAATGCCTGATGAGGACAGTCGATGCGTATTCCAACACCTATTAATAACTTAGTGTCACAATTTCAAGAATTATGGGGGGGGGGGAGGCCTGCCCTTTTTGGGAAAGTACCCTTTCTGGAAAAAAAAAATGTGCCGCACTTTGCATTTCTGCACTGATAAATGCTGGTGGAGCAACCGAGTAAAAGGGCTTAGAGCACTAAGAAGGGCAAAAATAAGGCCAGGAAAGGAGGCAGGAATGGGTAAAAAAAAAATAGACCCTTTTACTAAAATATGCCCCTGCCTCTTGGAAGTTCTGTGTACGCTACTGATTAAAAGTATTCTTCTCGCATACCCCTAGCACCCTTGCATGTTGTAGAAGTGGACCAGAATTAACACGAAAATAATTTACAGTGTTGTGTACCATATCGTTGCAGCTTAAAAAGACTAAAATTGCAGGGCCTGCACCTGCCTAATTTTAGCTTTTATTGCCTCGAAAATGTACATTACCTGTTTTACATTAGCAGATTTCCCCTTTGAGCTACTGAATTCCCTAGAACTTGAAGGTTGCCTTCCCTGCAGGATCGTACGTTAACGCGCATGCGTCGGGCCGCTTATATAAACCCCAGCGCAGCGGTAGTCAACAGTGGTGGGGAGGCTTGGGCGGGAGTTAAGGTAATGTATATTTTCGGTTAGGCAATAAAAACTAAAATTAAGCAGGTGCAGGCCCTGCAATTTTAGTCTTTTTATAGCCGACGAAAATGTACATTACCTGTTTTACATTAGCAGACTTTGTAACCCGGAGGGGGGGGGCTAGGTTCCCGGTGTTCCTGGCTACCAGAGGCCAGATTCCGGCAGTACGGGGCGGCAGCCCCATGCACAATATGTCCTGATGAAGACCAATCTGCAGACCCAACCACTTTCACTCGGGGCACCCGCCAGGACAGAGGCATTAGCTAGAGCGGAGGTGCGAATGCTTCGTTCTTGTCCGTTAAGAGTGAGATTTGGGGTGCGGTGGAGCTAAGGGTAATTATAAATATTTTTAGTATGGTTATAGAACGTCATCGCATGCAGAGGTCAATTCATATGGGAGCAAGGTAAAGAGATAAAAAAATAGTATATGAAGCCCCTTACCTTGCGGGAGGCGGAGGATAGAGGTGACGGTACGGAGGAAGTATGCAGGATGGTCTTGTGGAGACATATGCGGAGGCAGGAGTTGGCCAAGCACAACCGAAGGGTAGGTCAGAGTGGTATCTGAATGCAGGATGGACCAGAGTACACAGCAGAAATCCGGAGAATCCGGAATAAGCGTCGGTGGAACGGAGGTATTGGAGAAAGCATGGTAATAAAACATGGTAGTAACTTTCGAGGAAAGTTTCTTGTAGATGCGGAGGCCGAAGTAGAAGGCTTTTTTCTTTTGAGTGCGACCGGAGGGAAAGATGCAGTCGTAGCAGATGTGCACGACATCGGCATTGCTGTCGGCGTTGCTGTTCTGTTTGTTGTTATTGGAGAAAGGGGCCGCGGAATGTAATAGGAGATGGAAGAGGTCTTGCAGAATGTCCGGCCGGAAGTGCACAGAGGTAAGACCTGGGAAGTAGTAACATCGAAAATTGATCCTGGTGGACCGCCTGTTGAAGGGGCGGAGCGGAATGGGCCGAATGGAACATCGGCGAGAGGAACGCGCACAAGATCCATGAGGGTTGACATAGGCGGACTTCTCGCCGAAGGGAAGTTTGGAAAAATGCAGAAAGGGAAGAGTGTCTTAGTCCAGTGTAAGTCGAAAGCCAAAAGCTACCCATGTTGCCTTGGAGCGGCAAGGGAAACGGGGCAAGTTGCCCTCCGCTGATTTGACATTGGGGTGGATGGCGTGGAAAACCGGAAGGAAGGATGGCGCATCGTCAAATTGCTACACAGAATAACTGGAGAAGCCAGGTAATGGAGGGTTTTGTTTTGATTTTTGCCAAAGAGAGGCTGGTGATGGTTCGACGGGGACCGTAGGTACCGAGGTGTCTGTCGGAGGCCAGTCCTAGGCTAGGTGAAACGGAAGAAGGTTGCTTGTCGGTGTTACAGGAAGAGGAGCTTGAGATATAGAAACGGAGGTGGAAGCGGAGGAGTGAACGCCTCGGCAGGAATTGCCGGAACGGTGGGTGCTGTTGAAGAAGGATCCTGATCTGGTGATGGGAGCGGCGAGGGAGCAGCGCGGTGGGTGGAGGATGGGGATGGCGTTGAAACGACAGTCCTTGCGGCTGTTGGTGACGGGGAGTTCCAAGAGCGGTGGGAGCATTATGAGGGCGACGCGTCCGTGACCTTGCGCAGTAATATGCCCTCCACGGCGGCGAGGATGGAATAGGCGACACCCAGTTGAAATGGGCCAGGCAGCAAGGCGTAGTTTAGGCGCTGGGAATAATATTTCCTGTTGATGACTTCAAGATCATTTGTTAGGGCATCATTAGTAGCGCGGAGGACAGCGTTTTTGACTTGGAGTGCTTCCATGTTAGTGCAGACTGGCGGAGAGCAGGTAAGTCCGCCAGGGAGCTGTGGTGGGTTGCATAGTCGTTAGCAAATCGCTGAGTGAACTGCAAAACAAAGTCGATGTTGAAGTTCTCTGGCCGAAAGATGAAGACCCCTTGTTAAAGCTTCACGGAGCACAATCCGGGAGGGAAACGGGACGAGCGGAGGTTCGGCTTGAAATGAGTCGTCCTGTGGAATCGGAGGAGGAAGAGCCTGTTGAAGGGGAGGTGAGGCAACTGGTATCTTGGTGGTCGATACAGGAGCTTGAAGACGAAGCGATGGGGCAAAACGTTGCCGGGGCAGCTTGATCCGAACGGAGGATTGGGTTGGAATACTCGCTTTTTCAGGATACTGATAAGAGGGCAGAGACCGGAAGGCCCAGGAATGACCGGGATCCCGATGGTTCGTGAAGGCGGAACTGAAACGGTGTGTCGGTCGTTGGTTGTTGTGCGGACCGGAGGCTTTGTTCCCGTAGTAGAAAAGGAAGATGGTGGGACCGAAAGTAATTGTTGCGGTGGCTGTAGGCGAATCCGTCTTGCTTCGCTTGGGAGGAGGTACGGGGGAACCACTGGATCGTGATGTTGGCAACGCCGGGACTGAACGTTTTCGCGAGGATGACGCCCGTACCTGTTTGGAAGACCCAGTAGCCGTGCTGGCAGGCAGGGTCCGTTGTTCTGCTGAAGATGCGGCAGCCTTCTGATGGCGGGCCCTATCAGCCCTCTGTTTGGAGAGGAGATGGTGCTTCCTGATGAGTGACCAACGCGTCGGAGATAATGAGACACAAACCTTGCACTTATACTGTAGGCCGTCACAGAGGCGATGGCGTTGACAGCACAGATGTGGATCAGTTTTGGGTTTCGATGACGGTTGCGCAAAACCCAGGCATTTTACAAGCAATCGGTGAGGGGATATTAACTTCTCCCGGCTGAAGAACTGGTGACGGTGGTGGAGTGTGTTCGGAGGCTTCGGAAGATGACAGATCCGCCATGGCTTCAGCTACTAAATGCGAGGAGACGACGGTTGGGAAGATGCGGCTGAGTTTGAAAATTGTAACGGTTGCGCTGGCACCAAGTGGCGCGCTACTGGTGGCACGGTGAAAAATGAGAGATTGAAGAAGCTACCGCTTGGTGGAGGATCAGACAGGCTCAAGGTAACGTGGGAGATGCGGCAGGAGGTTGTTTGGGGGGGGGTCCTCGTGCATCTTGATGCGTTTGCTGGCTGAGGGCTTGTGGTAGCAGTTATAAATGCGAAGGCGAGGGAGGAAGAGAAATGTCGTCCGTGCAGGAGGATCTTGGAAAAGTCCCGGTAGGAACAGAGGATGTGTCGGATGTCGTGTAATGCCTGGAATCCTTGTCGGATGGTGGCGAATGGATCGAGGTGAGCATGGATACAGGGAGAGGAAGTCGGGCGAGGCGAGGCGGAGGATAGTGTAGTGAACCTCCGAGCAAATAGATTCGTTGCAGGTCAAGTTGATCTCGTCAGCAGTGGCTTGCGAGACCGGTGGCAAGGCGGAGGTAGCTTTGTCCAGGGAGTAAGATCTCTGGAAAGATGGAAAGGGGATGGGAACCCGAATGCATTGCGGTGGTTGAAAGCGGGTGACAGAGGACCGTCGTTCCCTAAAGGAACAGTGGTGACAGGATACGGTAGAAGAGGAGGAGGAGGTAGGGAGGCATGTGGAATGGACTCGATGGCATGCTGGCAAGAAAAGGAAGCAGTAAACCGCCCTCCGAACTTAAGAAAAGCTCCTCTATGCCCAGTCGACGGACAGAGGCTGTCGTGGCATTCGCAAAAGGTCGAGGCAGCGGAAGGACCATGCAATGACGAAGCATCGTGCTGGGACCTGCTGAGGCGCGTCGCCGGGCATTCCCCGGGACCGATGAAGAGGACGGGAGGACGGAAGCAAGTCACGTGAAGACTGGGGTTCCGTGGAACTAGAGTATCCTGGGACTGCGGAGGGCCAACCCGTGGCAGACGCGGAGGCAAGGAACCTGGCGAGTCCCGGCCAAGAATGGCCCTGGGAATATTCATGCCTGAAGGGGCGGAGGGCAGGTAAACCGCCGGCGACCTCCGCTGAGTCGGTCGGAAGGCGGAGGTAAGGGCCTCCGCGGTATGCGGTGGCAATGATCTTCGGGAAAGGTCGAGAGCGAACGCACGCGGCGAATGCCCTAAGAGAAATGATGTCGACTACCGCTGCGCTGGGGTTTATATAAGCGGCCCGACACATGCGCAGTAAGGTACGAGCCCAGCAGGGAAGGCAACCTCCAAGTTCTAGGGAATTCAATAGCTCAAAGGGGAAATCTAATGTAAAACAGGTAATATATATTGTCGTCGGCTATAAAAACTGCAGTAGCAAAATCAAGATGTTACGTTGTTTATTATCCTCCTGTGACCTGAGGACTCCCGGGGAACCCTCATAAAGCTCATGTTGTGCCGGGAACTTTACTTTTTACCTGTAGTACAGGGGTTACAGGGGTCCTTCTTACAGATCCACTGGTATCAGGAGATTACTCATCCTATTACGTATCTACAATTATGTAGCCCTTGCTCCTCCTCCCACCCCACACCAAACCACCTGGAGCAATGTATGGTCTTATGCTACGTTGTTCCTTACGAATTCCCGCCGTCCCCAATCCCCAACGTGGAACTTGCCTAGCTCCTCCCCCTTGAGGCAATAGGCAATACCACACAGTAGCAGAATGAAGAGGGTGCCAAACGGTTTTCTGCAAGCGTGACGGCAAACCCTGATGTCACTTCTCCTGCTCTTCTACTTTCTGCTTCACTACTTCTGTTATACCGTTATTATAATGTAGGTTGTAACGTAGTGAATAGTGAGCTTAGAGATCACCGATGAACAACTTCAACCTGTGTACCCACCGTATGAGTGGCATCTTTTTTATGTAGAAGGTATTGATATTATAAGGTTGTCAGATTGATTCAGTTTTCAATTTTAGATTAAATTAATACACCAACTTCTTACAAGGTTTCTTTTATTACAGGTTTTGGCGCAGGATCTTTTCTTCATGTCCTGGAGGAGTGTGCTGGTGGCAACTGGGCGAGATATTTTCAGCTAGCATTTACCGCGACCAGCTTCTTGCCGACTCCGTGCAATGGATAGTGGCCCTCTCTGCAATAGGCGTTTCATTGTTGGTGATGTCGTGCTGTCTTTCGAAAGGAGTTCGTTAAAGTGAATTCGTTAAAGTAACACAACACTAATTATTTATTTAAAAATAATGTAAATATTGTAAATTTGAAACTTCCTGTACATACGCTAGAAATAAATTAAGCCAATCTTTTTTTAACTTCATCAAAAGTTGGAATGCACATTGTACTATATTTAACGTTCAGCTTAATACAAACCTGACAAATCGTGTAGCCACAGTTTCTGTGTCCAACTTATCACTTAAAAAAGCCATCGTGTGCCCACATCATTTTTTTAAAGTTTTTTGTACCAAACAAAATCCCGTAGCTAATATTTTGTTGTGGAGTAGGCCACAATCTCCGTTTTAATGCCAGATGAAGCCGTGTTCGGAGTGGAAATATTTGAAATACAGCATAATGGCTACGATTACTTTGAGAGTCAACCTATTCACCTTCTAACACAGACGACATATTTAACGCTCAGTTTCAAACCTGCGAAAACCACTTTACAATTTCCGCAAATTTCCAATAGCTTTGAAAAATCGCTACTGGACTGGGGCAAGAAATTCAACACATTTTTTCAAAGTTGGCAGAAATTGTGGATTGGTCGTTTTTGCGGGTTTAAGACTAAGCATTTAATATGTCGTCTGTGGTAGAAAGTGGAAAAAAGTTGCATATTGATATTTGATAAAAATCTTTTAGATCCAAGGTTTTAGTTGTGGCACGTCACGGAAAGTGCCATTAGATTACGTGAGTAAAACATTGGTTTCATTATGGTCACCGGCTCCAGAATGTGTTTAATGAAAGATCGCAAATTTTGTTTTAAGATGCTGACATGTGCGGGCTCATGAAAGCCGCTTAATTTTAGTGGCCTCACCCTCCTCAGGCCACTTGAAAAGCTTCCCTGTACTATAATATCGCTGGCAATGAGACCAACTAAAGTTTACATCCCAACCCAACTGAACTTGGATGACTCGGCACGAGATTACCAAGACCCTTTGTACTGCAGTTTTAACATGCTGAAAGTACTGTTATTAACCGCAAACCTACTTAAAGGAAAACTAAACCCTTCCATCTTAAATTTCACTATTGTTAGTTAGGTACGAAAAAAACAAGATGCAAGTTGCGCGAAGTTTCCAACATTCGTATTAATTAAGCAATAGTTAAATTAGAATCTAAGTTTGATGTTTCCATGGCGTGAGACAGCGAACGCGATTTCCTCGCATGGTACTGACGTCACACTTCATCACCTTGGACCTTGGAGGAATGACGTCATCGTAGCATACTAGCGAGTGTGCTCCGGCTTGTGCTCCTAACATGGCGGCTGCGAG
Organism: Lithobius niger; assembly: GCA_023313725.1. Classification (NCBI taxonomy): domain Eukaryota; kingdom Metazoa; phylum Arthropoda; class Chilopoda; order Lithobiomorpha; family Lithobiidae; genus Lithobius; species Lithobius niger. Next base: position 20,652 of record JAHWFP010019666.1, read on the forward strand.
ACCGGACAGCTCTAACCATAACAGCGTGAACCAAAACTCAATCGCTGAGTAATTTATTAAATTAAAGTATTCAAGAAAGTAGCTACCGTGATAGCTCGTTCAGCTAGGCGGTAATCCACTCAAAACGAAATACTGGGCAGATAAGCGATTGGACAGTGTCCACTTGTGGGGAGGGAGAAGTAGATTAGTGGGCGCGCGCTTCATTTGAAAGCATCTGTTCTTCGCTAGCAGTCGCCGAGCACGATCTTGCCTGAGCTTGTTGGGCGCATGCACCAACGGGTGATGAAGTGTGACGTCACACGAACGAGACTTGGTTGTGTTGACCGCACGAACGAAGAATTCGTCAGCTAGAATGAAGATTTTAGACACATTACTACGTAATAACTATAAAGCCTGAGTGGTTTTCGTACCTCTCACATGTTTTTTAAGTGTCTTAATTAACGGTACTGAAATTTAAGATGGGAGGGTTTAGCTTTACTTTAATCTGAAACACGTAAACCAGTAAAATAAATCACATTACCAAAATGCACAATCATAAAACTTTTTATTTACAAAATAAACATAATTTTTAAATATTTCAAAGACTTGGGTTTCCAGTTAAAAACTCCACGAACAATAGGTAAAAAAAAAATTGACAAACTGGAACTGGAAGATCAACGTTGAAAAAGCCAGCATACAAAAATCAACATTAGTCAAAAAATGATAAAACGCCTAGAAATCCTCTGGAATTTGAGACTACATCAACACAAATTGTAATAACAATCTATCTACTCAAATTACCACTTTTAGCAGCCAAGGTTCTGTTAACAGTAATATTTATAGAAAAGGTTTTAACATTGTGCAGAAGTGTTTGTGCATTTTTAGTATTGAGTTTGTGGGGTTAAAAGTATTGTTTAGGTGGTGTGTGAAAATTTATTGCATACAGCATTGTAGATTTTAAAAAATTGCCATTTCCAAGTTACTACAGTTTGTTCCACATTATGTTTGCACGAAACTAAGTGTATGACGCAACCGTTCACTTACACTACCAGTGGGATGTTTACGTGTTTTTTGCACTCGTAGTGGACGGAAACGTGTCGTCGTACAGTCAGTTTCCTGCAAAGATAATGTGGAACAGACTATAGATGACACTGAACCAATAATTTAAATACATGAAAGTTTTTTTAATTTTGAAAAAAAAAAGTGGAAGAAAGGACAACCATGAATGAACTGTGAACAGTCCAAGCACTAAAGCGTTCCCCATTTTAAAAGCTACAAAATGACAACTCGAGGGTTTTAAGTGCTGCACATACAATTGAGGAATAGTTGCATTGTTTAAAATGCTGTATGCAGTTCTATTTTTTTAGTTTGTAATTTTTTTTTTGGTGTACCCTAGCACAAAAGGCTGCATGGAAATAAATTTTGATACAGAACGTTAAGCCACTACAACGTATCTACCAGATGAATGCAAATACGATTAACAACAAATATTCAAGAGTAACACATGGACAAATCCAACCATAGGTTCAGGATTGCATTCTCGCATCAAACGTATATGCTTACAGATTTACTTCACTTTAGCTGCTGTAATAATCTTTATTAAACCTAGGATTTTTAGTATAAAACGAGCAGTCTTAACCATCTTGCTGTGACTTAACTTGTACATTTGGGTTGAAAGCTGAACTAAATCGACAGAATTTTTTTTGTCACTTTTTTGGGTGTGTAAAAATCTCATTGCTCTCTGGTTGCTGACAGTAAAATTCTGCCAAGTTGGAGAAACGGTCTTTTTATGTATCTAAGATGAGCTGAACGCATTTAATGCAATTGCGGACACTACTTTAAATTTGTATTTAACTGTTCATCCTGCAACTACTCAAAAATAATGTTGACCTCACCTGTGTGTTTGCTTGGGAGATGGATTCACAACTTACTGGGGGACTCCAACTACTATCTCACCCTTCCCTTAACTGGCTTTAAATTGCTTCCAATGGCCCTTTTGAGAAAAGGCTTTACTGCAAATTTGACATTTGTTCACAACCATGTAAATCTACCAAAATACTGGCACCGATTACATCCTACTGCCTAACTTATTTTTCAATTAATGGGACATCTTTCTCAAATAAAGGGAAGATATAGACTTAAAAAAAATAGCCGGTTTTAATGAGGCACAAATTAAAGTACCCTGGTGTTAATAAAGCAAATACTTAGGTCAATTTCGGTTCTGGAGATGTGACTAGGGGAGGCACGATAATATCCCAAAACGGGATAAAAAATTTGTCAATTATCGTATCGTGCTTTTTTTTTATTTATAGAATTATCATGCAAAACATCAATGCTTAAATTGTCATATCTCGGAAACCGTAATAGCTAGAAACGAGCGGTTTGCAGCATTGCGTGCGGAACCATAAGGGCTCTCCAACCAATTGTGCAATACTGTTGTTAGCCACTTTAGATGATTGGTGTTACTTAATGCAAACAATGTTTAAGCCTTAAATAGTAGCACAACATTGTTTCTACACGGTGACGAAGCAATGGCGAGTGCCACACAATTCACATTTGTGAAGGTTGCACTGTAGGCTTCAGCCAGGTTTTTTTTTTTTTAATTAACAAAATTAAATTGGTTAGTCCAGCCTCAAAATGCTATATCGAGATATTATCGATTATCGCGATAATTCTAAAATTTTTATCGGGGTAAAAAATTTATGTATCGTGCCATCCCTAGATGTGACCACCAGGCCGTACTTACTCATCACTTACAAAGCTTGTGGTGGACTTTGAAGCTGTACAAGGTTACAGTTTTAAAGGTAACATTTGTGTACAGAATTGCACCTAGCCAATTAAGAGAACCCCCAAAGTCAATATGGACAACCCATAATAATTGTAACATTCTTATTATAGGTAGGGCATCACGGAATCCATGTTTAATCGTGTATAGGTCGAGATGCGGTACATCCATTGAAAACAAATTCGAAGACATTACTAGCACATCAAGTAGGAATGTCCTGCACATATTAGCTAGTAATGGTTTTTTTTTTTTTTTACAACTATTCCATTTAAATTCTAAAACAATTTCTAAAATACAAAATTCCTACATTATTCACTGATTTAACTAACCATTTGAAAAAGGCTTACAAAAAGAATATAAAATCTGTTTGCAACAATGCAAATTTGTGCCACGTAATGTTACATTTAAAATTCCTACAATCGTCATGGTGTCATGATAAGATCACTTCCAATGTTTTCTACACAAAATAATGAGTTTTCCAGCAAAGCATGACCAAGGTACTTGTAACACTAACATCAAAAGCTTTTCAAAGAACTGAAATGTTCAACAGATTGACTTTTTAACTCTTTCACTACCGGGAACTACACAGGTCAGTTGAAACCATGACCGCTTACACGTAGTGACTTGGCTGTACTCCAAACCCTCATGTAGTCTCATTATTTTTTTTTTTTACAAAACAATTTAAGAGCATGCAAAAAAAAAAATGTTTTAATACAAAGTGTTGTAATATGTTGACCTGGGCAGGACAGGCCTCTTTTATCGCTGAAGGAATGACGGTAGAGTCGTGTGTTACCAGAAACTACCCTGTGATTAAAATGATGGCATCTCCAACCATGGCCAGGGGGATCTGGGAAAACACTTAACTCCCTTAAGCTGCATCCAGGGCTGAGCCCTAATACCGTCCTTTTTGCCTTTCACTCGAAACAACCAGTCAAGGAACTGCTTTTGATGGGTGACTCTCCTAGTTTTGATCAACTTCTTTCTTGGGTGGCAAAGGGAGGGTGGGTTTGAAAAAAATGTGGGGGGGGGGGGATGCTTAAGGAATGATTAAAAGTGGAGCACGCCTGCACCATGGCACAAATTCACTATAACCACTCCCGAGCCTGTTCGAACAGACGTTAAGACTTGCTCTGCTAAAACTAACAGCACAACACCCAATAAGCATACCGAAAACAACCCACATCGACAAAACTTGTCCAACAAAACAATTTCTTGTGCCATTATGGTCAAGGTGGAAATACGTGACACTTCACTCGGTAGAAATTTGGCTCGTTTTTCTCTATAGAGGTTTTCTTCTTTTAAATTCAACCTAACCCTTGCAGAGAAAACACCATGTTGTGGTACGTCACCTCTCGCAAAATAATCATTTTACATTAAAAACATTCTGCAAAAAAGAAATTACTACAAACAAAAAACTCTTGATCACACATGTTTCGAACCTGTCGCTTTTTATGAGCGGCATATACATGCAAATGTAGATAGACACTGCATACTGTCAACAATTGAACAAAATTCGCAAAAAAATTTAAAACTGTACAACAAAACACGGCAGATAACCAGTTTTAAAACAAAAACATTTGGAAGATAAAACTGACTTGTAACAAAAAAGAATAAATTATTACTCAACATAATTACACACAATAAATATAATTTATGAAAAACAAACAAAATGTTATATATTATTAGTCTGGAACATTCTACTCCACCTCCTTATTAAACAATCTGGAAGACAATCTTTAGTGCTAGTGAAACAATGATTTTTTTTTAATTTGACCGCCACATTTCTTCACATCCCAAACAATTGGTTTATAAACGGTATTCAATAATATCAAGATTGATAAATAGAACCCCGCCATCTACAACTAGAAAAAGGTCATTAAATAAACTAAAACGTCCTTCACAATGAATTGCACACTCACCTCAACACACAATTCAAACTAGTCCTTGCGTCGGAACGTGATAAACCAATCCTTAAGTTTGCCAACAACACTTCGTGCAATTCAAACCAGTTCACAAACAACACAATTCAAACCTATCCGTATTTACTAATGATACCTCACACAATTCAAACCATTCCTATTTTCAAAACGACATTTGCATGCCATGGTAAATCGGATTTTCCACACAGTTTAAAAAAAAAAAACTAGCAAAGTACAGGTTATACCCTGGAAATGAGTCAATATCGGTTTTGGTATTAGCTAATTCACACAAGAAGCCTTTAAGGGTCGGGTCCTTCATACATTGTGCCTGTCTGGCCAACCTAGCATGCAACAAAGAAGCAATTTTCTTGGTACCACCCAACACTAGATGGTACTGACACTAATGAAAAAATATGGGCCAATCCTAGTGCACTAGTCGGATTTACCAGACTAACCCAATTTCGAATAACCGCTTTCAACACTTTCTACTACAGCTTGTTGATAGTAAATGATAGATATGGCCGTAACGTAGAGTAGCAATTCAAAAAAAAATCACCCAAGTCCAATTGTATCGTAAATTCTTGGCACAGAAAATCAATAATCCTAATACAAAATCCATGTTTCGTTATAAATCAACAGAAATCAACTTTCCTTCTTATTACTTGTTTATGGTGTTGAAAAATCTTATCCAATTAAAACTGCTTTACAAGGTGTTGTTTAAGCCTCAGAATGTGTCAAGACATTTTTTTTAATGTTTTGTCAATTCAATTACTGTACCTCGATTTTTTTCCGATTAAAATAATTCCTCCTATTGAAAAAAATGGTATTTCCGTATTAAACTGAAATCTTTGACTAACACACACAAAGAACATTGCCATGCATCTACACTTTGGTGGCCTGTCGTCCAGTGACGCACTTGAAAATGTGATTATGAAGAGTAAACTGACTAGAAGAGATGTGCGAAACTCCCGATAAGTGAGTAGAGTTCCGATTTAATATTAAGCTCAACTCGAGCCATTGTGCGAGTATTTCGAGTTTTTCGTAGAGTTATAGACTTTAATACAGTAGTTAATGACCTTCAAATTCTGAAAGCTCTAATCGAAGCACCGCCACAGGAAAATTTGCTCTTCTAAAGCAAATCATTGGAAATAAATCAGTATGAGGAACAACTCTACACAACTTGCATTGCAACTTTAAAAGTTTTTAGCTATTATTAATTTTAACCTTGCTCAATGCTAATATGTCGACTAGTGAACACGAAGGAAGGAGAGGCTTAAGAAGAGTTTTAGATGGCAAACATGCTGACTTAGATACCCTGCCAATTTGAAGAAATTTCTACGAACACACCCCAGCGCCTCCTAACAATCCCCCCCCCCTTGTTCCTCAGGCCCCGAAACTTCCTGCCACACAACACCACTAGAAACTGATGCCACTGCCAACCACTTTAATAGCCTCCTCCCCCACAAGCAATAACATTGTCCCCAACCAGAGTCAGCTCCCTCAGCAAGGTAGTGTACAAAATACCTTGTCTAAAATGCCCAGCAGTACATATAGGAGAAAAGAAAACTGGAATCAAGAATTCTCGAACGTGTGGCAGCAACTAAACGAGAAGTGGTGAACGGAATTGCTCAACACGCAAAGAAAAACCACCACAAAATTGCATGGAAAGATTCCACAGTGCTACTCCAATCTAACACTTACAAGGAGCACACTTGCGTGCATTGGAATCACTGGCTATCAAGAAAGCCCCCCTCATGAACATCACAGGCCCCACCTACAAACAAAGCAGGCAGACAGCAAGTGACTACCATTTTCCATATTTCAAAACCACAGCACGACTGTTAAGCCTTTTCTAGTTTTGTGTGTGTTTTCTGAGGATGAAGATCGGAGGATCAAATTTAAGGGATTAAATGCTTGTTAAATCTTGTGTGGTGGTTAAAGTGTAATTTAGTTTTTCTGTTTTCTAACAAGAAAATTTTGCCAAAATGTTTGGGAGACTATTACCAGTTTGGCAGGTCCTTCCTAGAGGGAGCCACGGGATAAAAAAAAATACGAAAACCAAGTCAATTCCGTGACTTTGAACTAAAAAAAAGGTTTTCCAGTTGGTGGGAACCAAGTATAAGCTATCCCCTCTATCCAACTATCGAAAAAGAAAAACTGTAATCGTCAACATGCTTACTTTAAAAAACAGAAGCCATTGTAGACAAAGCACTATGAAGGGTCAAATGCATTTAAAGGACATGTGGAATAACAAGTCTGAGCATGGAGGGGTCCCTGCTAGTCTGGCAGGAAAAGCACTAATTCACAAGGATGAAAGATGAATGTAGTCTTTGTAAACGAAGCACTACATGCACTATTTCAAACATTCCAATATTAAAAATCCAATCTTAGTGAAAATTCGATGGTGTAAGATGCTGGATATGTAACTGTCCCCATCTGGAACTCCCTTAAGGAGGATACTGTAAATGCTAATTCTATCACGATCTTTTGCAGTAGGCTCAAAACTGAGCCCCTGCATCGTTTTTTGAGACGTCCGCTCCAGTAGTCTACTTTCATGGCGATCTGGGAGCAGTCTGTGTGGGTATCAAACTATGCTATTAAATTTGGCTGGTTATAGGTGAGTCACAATCCTTGCCAGGCTTGTTGCTTCCACCCTTAAGAGGCAATTGTATTTATTTTTATTCTAACTGTTCTGCCACGCTATGTTGCAGGTTGGCTGCATGTTTATTATTATATTTGCATACATCTTTTTAATTGTAAATAGCTCTAGTCTTACTTCCCACTTCAGTTTTTAACTTTCACTACACCAGTTTCATGCATTTTTCATTGTTTTATTATTTTTTTTGGCATTGGCCAAGCTTTAAACTACGATTCATTCATTTTATTATTTTCAACATTGACAAAGTTACCCGGCTTTTCCCTGCACTTGTCCCTCGCGTTTGGCGATGCCATCGGGGACTATAGTGTCCCTGGTAGGTCTAACCTTGGTGGTAAGGCATTCGTGACCCAAACCCCATACCATCAACCCTTCCTCTGCAGCCGAGCCATTGTGTGTGTTTTAAACTTTTAACTGTTAAACTTTTATAGTGTACAATTTTTTAGTTTTAACTTTGGACGGCAGTCAGTGACCACCCAGTCCTTGTCGCTCCGGTTGCGTTTGCAACAAACCTATATATTATTATTATTATTAATTTCAACGCGGCTGACCACCTTCATCAGGCACTTTCTTCTACAATCAGGCCTTCGATATTTGACTATCAAAGGTCTCCTTGAACCACCAAAATTTGAATGATGCTACGACTTGATTAGGAGAGGTTGTCTAAAGTAGAAAAAAGCGCCGTATTTTTACATCTCCAGCATGTAAGACCATCGAAAATTAGCTAAAATTGGATTTTTAATCTTAGGAACTTTCGAAATTGTGCATGTAGTGCTTCGTTTACTAAGATTATAATCATCTTTCATCCATGCGAATTAGTGTTTTTCCTGCCAGAATGCCTCAGAATTAATGGGACAACTTCCATTGTGGACTAGCAGGGACCCCTCCATGCTCAGACTTGTTATTCCACATATCCTTTAAAATGCATTTGCATTTGACTTTTCATTGGTCGAGTCTGTCGGTGTTTGGTTTATTGGATCCATCTCTGATGTTTACAATTCACAATTATGAAGTTTGTAATTTCCATTATTGAAAAAAAAGTTTCCTTCGTATATGTCGATGGGGTTGGGAGTTTGGGTGTGTATACCTAGGTCCGTCCTTGAAATTTGGTGAGCTCGATCACTCAAGACCTCATCAAATACAGAGAGTTAGTCAATATCATTTTGGCTCGTTTATTGGGCTTAAACTAGAAATTTTGGGTTTACGGAATTTGAGGGGAAAAAACTGAAATAACTTGACTATAAAATTTTTAGTCCAGAAAAAAAAATAATGGTACTGTATCCCTGAGGCTGTGCTCGATTCCAGGTCACATGCATCTCTGTAGTTGAGTTGAGTTTTAAAGACAATTTTATTTTCCACCATTCATCTCAAACTTCCATAAATATATGCTTTTTCCTCACTTTTACCCACCTCTTTATTATATCCTAGATACTGAAATATGTAAGATATTCCAACTGCGTCGTAGATTGTAATGAAATTATGGATATTGTTGCTGCATTTATGCTTTATAAAATTATACAAATATTTTTTTACGATAAAAAATTGGAATCTGCTAATTTGGTCCATCGCGTGGAATAAATAAGAGTTACAAATCGACACAATATACGAAATTTGTTGTCCTGCTTAGATCAACTCTAGTCCACTTATTTTTCTACACATCTTCCACACATTCAAGTGTACACAACATGATATGACAGCCAATGTACTAGTTGTTAAGGCTAACATTTGTCCCCACATAACTGATACCCAATGCGCCCAAAATGAACGGTATACAACAGATTTTACTGAACTGATCACTGATGCTGATCTTTTTGAACAAGACGTTGCAAACTGATAGTTCGTTTGAAAGCGCAACACAATCCAAGGTTTCTACATTGCAAATTTCAACTTAATGTTATAAAATCTTGTTTGCAACTTATGGAAGTTTTTTTGCCTGTACTTAAAAAATCGACAGCAACTGAACAACAACATTAGGAGTTAAATAAATACAGATGCAAACGTTGCCTTTTGGACTTATATGTCAGACTGCCTGAGCAGGGAATTGAAGCCACGACCTTTGGAACCAAATGCCGAAGTCCCACCGCTAAGCCATACAGACACGGCCAAAGGTCAACATAAATCGGTTTGCATCTGTATTTATTTAACCACTTTCGAGCCCTTTGGCTTTCCGCTCTGTTTATTGTTTATAGAGCATTAGAAGTACAGTAACAGCCTTGTACTTTTATTAACCAAGGTGGTTTTTTTTTTATGATTGGCAAATAATTAGTAACTTTCTTAATTTTGACCGTCTACCAGTACATGACCGTCAACCAGTACATAACCATCAACAGTGATGGGCAAAACAATTCCGTATGATGAATTGATGGCATTAATTTTATTACTATCCAATTCCCCAATTTGAATTGGATTTGAATTTGCTAGCTGTCATCAATTTAGCCAATGTTCCTTGCAGGTGACTTCATTTGATATAACAATGCGTGGAATTTTTAATAAATACAGGCTAATTGCTCAAATTCAAATCAATTCAATCCAATTTGTAACCCTAGTCCTACCAAAATCGTTTAAATTGTGGTCGATTTAATAACTGTAGCCTAAATTTGCCAGAAATTTTGCCAGAATTTGGTAGGCTTGGGTGGTATTGGTTAAACTATTTACTGAACTGGCAGGAAATTGTTACTGGGTCAAATGTAGTCAACTACGTAATGAGAATACATTTTGGGAAAAACTTTAGGACAAAAGGGGGCAACCTCATTTAAAAGTATTTTTCCATGATTTTTGTTGTAAAAGGCTATTTTTTTTTTACTTTCACACCTGAATGTCACTCGTCATTCCCAAATGGCGTCATTGCAGTGTTGGTTGCCCCCCCCCCCCACTTTAAAAAAGTTGGAATTCTGTTTCAAGTGG